>JWHW01034894.1:19492-36712 GCA_000931545.1 Papilio glaucus | reverse complement strand
ACCCAATCCTTTTTCCTAATAGTATTTCAAATTGGGAATAAGGAAATAAAAGAGAAGTCGATTTCTTTTGGGTTTTATGTTAACTTTACGTTATTTATGTTTTGTATTCCCTTTTTTTTGTAATAATTAATATTTAAATGTGTAAAGCAACAAGTTTGTGCCTAAAAGTGTGAGCTTAGTTTATAATGATGTCAGCTTGGAAGGTCTTAGAATGAATCTTGACCATTTCGTACATTATGGCAAACGAGCAAGCTGTTTACCACAAGACAAAGTGATAGCTACCCATTGACATCTGCAAATAGCCGGACAAACTGAAAAAAATATTTTCCCTTTTCCTATTTCTTCCCTCCCTCGTCAAATCATTCTCCCCTTCCCAAGCTTTCCTTATTAGTAATGGATGGGAAGGGAAAGAGGAGTAAATTTGAGCCTACGGCACCTTACTCACCGAAACACAGAATAGTTTAACTTCATGACTGTCTTTTGTGATGTCGTGGTATTTCACGGGTCGAGCCTATATATGCAATAGTTATTGTTGATGCGGTCTATACCACTATTAAATTATACCAGATATGCATTCATAGAATAATTTTTATTCATCAGTTAAAGTTACATTCAAGCGAAGTTGTAATTAATGAATTATCAACTTTCTTTACCATTTTATATAATCTTTCTCCTCCGACTTATCTAAAAAATATTAATTAAATTTCATGAACCCACGACCACCATCATCGTTGAACTAACAAAATTTTAATTCTAAAGCCTAGTTCCAGTTTTCCAGGTTGATGTAAGTTGAACTCACCTGAAAGTTCTTTGTACATAACTTGAAGTTTCAAAGTAAAGTTAGTATTAATGATTGTTTATTAATTTAAAGACCTTTTGCGGAAAATTGTGTTAAAATGCCTTTAATTTAACATTTTTGTAATACTAATCCTAACATATAAATGCGAATGTGCGCGCCTCGACTGATCACCATGAAATTTTGCACACATATTGTCAAGGCATGATATGGGGTACTTACCTTTTATCCTGATAATAAAACTGTTACCGAGATTCATACCTTCATTAACAATATCGGTTGCCATGGTAATGTTTCATGTTTTGAAAATAACAACCTTTTGACACGTGTTATCTAATATTATTATACGCGGAATCATCTCGTAAATAATTCGACAAAATGGAAATTGCAAGAGTAAACTGTGAGAAGCCAGGGGCAGTCTTACTAAATTGATATATTATACCTGTTGGTTGGTTTAGTATTTGCATTGTACTGCGTTGCAAGATGAGTGGTTTAAACATCGAGCAGTTTACTAACTTTCTAGTTTAAAAGTACCTGGTAATATTACTAAGTTTAAAACAACAAAATCAAAGTCAAAATAAAAAAGATTTCAATTTTAACTTGAATATGAACAGTTTAAAAATATACAAGCAAATAACCTCCTCCCCTCCCTCCCTTTGTGCAATACAATAGGTAGGGTAACATTGGAATCATGCCAATAGAACTATAAAAATACAATAGTGCCCATAGATTATATAAAACATCTACGTCACCATAAAACTCCATGCAGTGGCTCTCGGCGAAGTAATTAAATAATGGGTCGACTAGTAAATAGCGTCGTAAATAAAACGGAAATAAGTTCAGAGAGTGGTTCATTTTCACCGTTTTCAGGTCCTAAGAAATTGACTTTGAGTGAATATCGAGTGTTGCTTAACGTTTGGTGAAAAAAAGGTGTTTAACTTTATTGTCTATTAAATTGTTTGTTTTTAGTTCAGGATCGTATAGTACATAAACATACAATATTTTGTTTTATATATGACAAGGAGAACTGAAAATAAATCAGCGTCTTCCTGAGCTACCAATAAATACATAATGATCCTTAAAAAGGCAATTTGTCGTATTTCTCCGTGCTCCGCTGGACACCAAGGCGATATAGATACGAGTTATACACGCTCTGTTCTCTCTTCGGCAACAATAAAATTTCTTTACGACGGAATAAAAGAAAATCACATTCGTAGTATAAAGTGTCAATGACCCACTTCGCTGAAGTGCTAATGAAGCGGTCATTAAGTTTTAATGGATAGTGATAGGGTCCCGATTTTATTGTGACTACAATCTATTTTATCGTTTGGTTAATAAAATAAATTTATTTATAATATAGCACTCCCCTTATTTTATTGCCATCCTTAATACCATCATTTAATGTTAAATAGGTCACCATAAACGTCGTCCACCATACTTTATAATGATTCAAAAACACATTTGTCCTTTGTGATATCACTTGTCTGGTAATCGAACCCGGGACTCCTAAAGCTACAATACTAGCTACAGCTTAATTGTCCATCCGTCGTTTGTTTTTCACTTCTATTGTTTTTCTTTAAAATTTATTCAAAACAAACCGAAAGTTCGGTAAATTTAGATTCATTAAGGCCTTATTGTCCCGCGCCCGAGCTGGCTGGTTTCGGCGCCAGCATACCCCGTTTCTTTAACCAGGTAAATAACTGTATCGATCCAAAAAATCTAGGTCGCGTCACGTACCTGGGACGTAGGTTACTAGCCCCTTCAAATTTTTTATTGCTTACGACGAAATAATTGTACGAATTAATTCTATACCGGCGATCGATGTTTGTTTCTCTTTTTGTTTGACATACCGTAAGCGATATTTATGTGGAAGTTTTTAAGCTATGGTTCGTTAATTGAACGAGATTCGGGAGTGAAATTTCAAGGACGCGTCAAGTTAAAACAAAATTTTACATGATTTTTTTTAAATTTCCGCAATTAAACTTACTGGAATGTGCACGTAGGACGAGAGTCTAGAGTTCAGCAAAAAAAGATGTCAATTTTGAAAATCGATCTCTTGATGGTCAAGTTGATGACGCAGCTTAACGACCCCATAACTTTAAGGTTAAGCTACTATATAAGTTTTTCTTCGACTGTTAAGTTAGTAGCATTCAAGACAAAAAACATACCATAATGGCTCTATTCCTTCGTCTTCCGTCTGTGAAGCAGACAAGATAAATTGTAGAAGATATCTGAGAGATGTATATCTTTTTTTCTTCTTTTTTAATTTCTTTGAGCTCTAATTTTAGGTTTATTTCATTTATAACGGCTTAACTAATGAACTTGTTATACACTTTTGATAAAAATATATGACATTCATAATATAGTTAAGATTTTTCAATTCGCTTCGTCTCCTTTATCCTAACTATAGCAGAGCAGTCTTAGTTGGCTTTTCGCTGGCCTAATAAAATCTGATATATGACGGGCAATTACAAAAACAACAAATAACTGATCAAAAATAAATATTTCTGCGGTCGATTGTGTAGAATATGAGAATGTACGAATAAGAAAATATTTTCTTAACTTCTTCATTTTCGGTTCTACTTCAACTAAATAGTACGTAGTAGTTACGTAGATTGTTTACCGGTACTGGTGATATTATACTATAATAATAATTGAATGCTTATCAATATACTTCAAAATGATCAATATAAAAATATTTTAACATGAAAAAATATTAAATTTGACATGGAGCAGTCCGAATTTGATTTGTAAAAACCCGAATTTGATATGCAAAAGTTCGAATTTAATTTGCGAATTGCTGAATTTGATTTGTAAAAGTCAGAATTTGAAGTTAAAAACCTATAAATGTTTATAAAAGTTATATACGTTTTACATAAAATACGAAATAACTATTTCTTTTATATAGACTGCGCTTCTATTTTAATGTTCGTTTTGCGGGCACCATTTCGCCGAGTACACTTCAAACAGCCGGCAATATCAATAAGTGAAGATAGAAACTGCACTCGTCATAATGAAGTCTCTCAATGAACGTTTAAAATATTCTCCCTGGTCAGCGGGACTCGACAACACGAACGACGCCTCAACATTGTTAGGTTTTATCTTGTACTTGCTATAGAAATAAGCCTTTTAATAAATATAATCTTATCCTTACTGCCAATGGAAAATCTGTATTGATTTTTTTGTGAAATCTTTTAAACCATGAAATGTAACAAAAAACGGTTTTAATGACTATTCTTGGTCGTTCTATGTTCAGCCGAGGACGACTGTTGGCTTATAACAAAACACTCTGTGAATTAATCGTTCTGGAATAGGTTTCATACATGTTTGCATGAGTTCAAGTTGTGCCCTGCAATGGTTATTGTTAAAAAGGCACCGTCCTTCAAACTGGCTAAGTTATAGTCATAAACATGAACAAAAACAAAACATACAAAATGTAATCTCTACAACGAGTAGCCATGAAAATAATTATTAATATCAAAGTATTCATTACAACTCGCGCAAACAATATTAAGTCTTGATACAACATAATTTACAAACTGTCAAACAATCGTCCTTGTCGCACATACTATGCCGGCGCATGTCTCGTTTCCGCAACGGAATGGAAGTGGGTCGCAGCCCCAAAAAGTTTGGTACAATTGATGAAAGTCAACGGGCACTAGCCCCGGGCGGGAGAGGCTTGTTACGACCGACGGAATTATTTACCGCCTCGTTTATTTAAATTTACAAGTACTTGAGCACGTAATACGAAGCAATCGCTGTTTATGACGCCCAACGTAATACGATTATCGTGTTCTAGGAATATTTCGAGCGGAATTTATGTTAAAAAGGCTGCGTAGGTCAGCTACGAGTAGACCTGACCTACCGCACACTTTTACAACTGACTCTAAGTTGTACTATGTGGTAGATATAAATTAGTTTGTTTAAAAAAAAAACACATTCACTTCTGTTTTGCCTTTACACGATAGGTAGTAGATACAAACATTTCAGTGTAAATATTCAATAGTATGACAGAAATAGCTGTAGTAAGACTTGTCTAGAACATGGCTAGATCTGCGTTTTGTCCTTTAAATATGCTGTTATTCTATCACAACTACCTTTTTCTACAGATGCGCCAAACCTTTTTTAACCCTTCTTACCTGAATAAATTCCAGAAGGTCCATTTTTGAGAATAGCGCTAGACGAAGAGCACTAGATATGCTATTTTGAAGATCGAGTGAGATAACTAGCTCTCGCATTCGTTTCTACCAGTAAAAAATAAAGCCTAACCTGTGTTTTGGACATCTGACCAATGAGAATGTTACTTGCTTCTGATTTTTACCATTCTTTTTCAAATATCGAACCTCGCAACGCTTTTACCAGACGAAATATATAACTTGTTATATCGGTTCCCGCCACTAAGCACGGATGACTGGTTGTCATTTAATTTGGACCAATTAAATAGCAATTAAACATAGAGTTTATTCATATATTTTATCGACCTTATTAAATTAACTACCATCCAATAAAATTTGATTGTGTGTTTGTTATTCCTATTTCATTACCAGAATCATAAAACTGGTCTGTAAGAAAGATGTTTGTCAAGAGATATCGACCAGCTGGCGTTGTCTAATTCGATCGCAGCGCCATCAAAATGGAGTCATTAAGATGGGGAACAGTTTAACGTCATCCTCCATATTGGTATTGTCTGTGTCGGAACACGTCCGCGGTAATAGCTTATAAACTTGATTTTACGAGCGCGAGGCGTTTACGATGTCATCGCAGTATGCGCTGCGGACACTCTGTTGATTTTTGTCTAATACGTTCAAATTTTATATTTATAAGCGACGAAAGCAAGATTATCAATGAATGTTGACAAATAAATTAGTGTTGAAAATATGGATGAGGTTATTTTTATAGAAAAGAAATGAAATGAAAACTTTGAGAATTTAATAGAGTAATTCGTTCGTTCACTAATATAGAATCATTTAAAGATTGGGACTGAACAAATGCAATTAACATTTATATTGTTAATCATATTTGATACTTAATGTTTTAAATTAATTTTATTTAAAGGCTATTACTAAACGTTGACCCTTGCAACTTGATGAACATGTGCGGTGCTGAATGTTCATCATGAAACTATTATGTGGAGATAAGACTGTGTTAAGCATCGTAAAAATATTGATAGTAAAGGTCTACAACTAATATTTCTCTCAGATACCTGTCTTCTTAAGAAAAAATAAATAATTCAAAAATAAAAATAAATAAACGGTCATGCCCGTAAACCAGAGGTGTAGGCAAAGATTATGGATTTCCATTTAGCGCTATCCGGGCAGACCTCTCTCGCTTCTACGCCTATACATCTACGCATAGAAGCTCGTCGGTTACGGGTACTCCTTATATCGTCTTTCTTTAGTATGTCACTAATCTGATGGATATAAGTTCTCCTTGGACGTCCCCTGCCTGTTGCCACTCACTGTTGCAACATAAATTTATTTCGTTACTCTCCCTTCATCCTTTACATATAATAATAATATTTCATTTATTTAAAAATAACAATGTCATACGCTTGTATAAATAGACAATAGCTAATATCGAAAATGTTCCACTGAATGGGCTTTTGTTTTCTTTCGAATGTACACATATCTCGGAGCGTCACGAGCAGACATTCGAAGATTTCAATCGAGACGAGTGCCTCGCTCGATGGCTGCTCATTGCAGGCAACGTCTTTCCAATGCTCTTTCTGTTAAGTGCAGTTTCACGTTCTTTTAAAGTAAAGGCGTGAGTACAAGGGGGATGCACGTAGATTTATCTTCCATTAAATCTTGGTTGAAGCAGCGCACATTATACGAAGAATCACATTGTAAAAAGAAACGAATTCTCAAAGACATTTTTATATATTTTCTATAAAATTTCATAGTCATATATATAAGAACATAGTTTATTTCAATTGGTTTCCATAATACCTGCCTAGTGTGGAAGACTACTAGAAATTCCAGTCCAGAATACTGTCACTCTGTATAGCGCGAAATTCTTTTTTATAGAAGGTGGCAAACGAGCAAGCCGGTCACCTGATATTAAATTGCCCCTACCCACAGGCATCTGCAACAAGCTAATGCGTTGTAGATGCGTTGCCTACATTTAATGGACGAAACCATAAACAGAGAAAACGATTTACCTATCGTATCCGTCCCCAACCCCATCAAATACACACCAACATTTTCTAGAAAAGGATGAGAAGGGGAAGAGGATCAAAATTGGGCCATCGACCTAACTCATCTCACGAAAGGCAGAATACTTCTACTTGACCTATCTTCTGTGAGGTCGTGGTATTCCACCGGTCGAGCCGGCCCATTCGTGCAACAGATGTTATTGTTGCGGCCTCTACCTAAGTTAAAAACATTGTGAAATTCAATATAATCTTCTGAAATTGTGAACTGATTAATTGATTTACAATTTGACGTATCAGTTGTTGTTTACAAACAGTCGAAGTGAAATCGTCAGTGTGAACTGATATTTAGCTTGCGTTATTGCGTTTCAAAGTTCACAATGGGTCGGTGACATACATATATATTATACCAATATATGTAAGTACTGATCTCTTGTCAACGGGTGAGTTAGAAGGAGCTTGTTTGATTCCGTCTTTTCTTAATATAAAGATGATCAATCGAACAGACATTGAATGACGTTGATAATGATTCTCATTAATAAAACATCTACAACATACGTGAACATTTATGCACGTGAGTGTACGAGGCATGTCTGGTACAATCGCGCACGTTGCGATCTCGAACTGGGGCCGATAACCTTTGCATGAAATCTATTTTTGGCGATGTTTGTTATTTCAACTAGCGCTATGCTTTGTGTTTCTATTCAGAGAAAATTAACATATCGCTTTAGATACTATCGAAAACAAAACTTAATTTATGATGTTAAAGTCAACAACAACAATCATTATTAAGTAAGTGCTTAATAATGATTTTTTGTAAGGCGTATTTTAATATTATTTTAAAGCAACGACGAAAAGAGACGACAATTTCGTTTGTTGCATGTATTATCTGGATACGATACCCGACCAAAGCAAAATATTTACGTGACGTTTGTCAAAAATACCAAGTATGGATTCTCCAAGTCACTTGAAGGCCAAAGTTACAGCTTGCTGAGGCGCACGGCGATGGATCTGATGGATGGTCTTTTTGTAACATATCATATTAATGGCTAAAAGAGATGAAGATTTTCAGTTTTTCTTTCTTTTATCGCACGCCAATATGTCGCAGATTTTTTTCGCAACGCGGCAAAAAGTTAATATTGCTTCCTTAAGAAATCAAACGTCTACTTTGATAGGTTCCTACAACACCTCTTCGTGTCCGGATAGAGCGCAGTAGAGTCGTTCTAGTATAATTGGTCGTAAACATATTTTTACGAGCCAACGGCATCGCCTTATACCTTCGGCCGCCACGTTCCAGAGTCTACGCACAATCTAAATCTAATTAAATGTGTTATTTATCTTCTGAGAGGGAGCAAATATCTTTTTCGAACGGTTTCGACGACGAGAGAGAGAGAGAGAGAGTACCTGAAAAATAAATACTAATTATTGTTTGCCCCAGTTTGCATTAAAATAATAAAAAGGATAATACGTACTCGCGTTATTACTACTACTTGTATACTAAGAGTAAGTGCGCTTTGGTCGTGTAGTTTTTCGAGTCTTTTTCGGCGATTTTCTGAGATCAATGTGTAAAGTCCGCGTGACCTACTTACAAGTAAATTACGTGTGTCCGGAATGTCAACCCGATTTAGCGGTCGCCAGGAATTGACCGGGTCCGCTGGAACTCGGGAAATTGACTTGTGAGAAAATGTCAGTGACGTCACTAGGAAATACCTCAAATAAGGCATTTAAAATTAATTTATGGGTTCGTAAACGAAAGAAAATCGAGTCAGAATGGCCACTTTGAAATACAGTTATTGGTTTGAAACTTAGTTTCTTCGTAATGAATTTACAAAAACGGTATCTACAGTAGTACGCCTGCGTGGCCTTAGTTTTGATCAGAATAATTATATTACAGAAATCCCAATGACAGGACTTCTGGAATGTATCCGATGAGCGAATGAAAATCCGGTATTTCCAGTTCGGTCCCAATCTTCTTTCCATCACCTTCTTCTCATCTTTTCATTACATACTTATTTCTGCGAAGAGGTTAGTGACAAAGCTATGACATGTTGGAGCAGTTTATTTGCCGAATAAAAGGAACACACAAAACATATTGTCCTCTCAATCTTTTCTGTGAGAAAAAAAAGATAAAACATATTTTACTTGTATGTTTTCGGCAGTGTGAACACGGTGTATGACTACAACGTTGTGTAAAATGTTATGTAAAAATTTCAAAACGCTAGGGAAACAACTTTAAAAGATTTGCGATTTTACGAAAGCGAAAATTTAATTTATGTACATATGTATGTATAAATAGATTACTCATTTACGATTACGATTTACTCAAGACATGACTCACATTATATACTAATTAGGCAAGTCATCGACCTCTATAAGCGTAAGCACCTTAAGTAGGCAGTATTTTTAATATACATATCTACATAGTCATAGGATGCCGTCGCTGAAACACCTGACCTTTATGACCTCATTTTGGCGCCATGCCAAGACCCGCGTCGCAAGGTATGTACCGGCCTTATTTACCTATCCGTATATATTTTGTACTTTCAACTACATAAGTACTTTCAACTTGTGATTTCTCAAATGTAAAAAAAACATTTGTAATAAAAGAAGGTAAAAAACGAATTACCCTATTTCATGATATTATTATCTTATAATAGACTAGCTTGACCGGCAAACTTCGTTCCGCCCTAAAATTAATAAGTTTTTCACTATTTTGGCGATAATGGCTCACACATGAAAGATAGATATATGCTATCCAGGGCTTTTTTATAGAACTATTTAAGGTAAACATTTCCACTGTAGATTATATACGTGTAACTCTAATGTTTCTTGCAGCGCACACCAGTATAGCTCGCACATGGTTGAATTTTTTCCTACTTACTTAACACTTATCGTTACATTTTGGACAGTTCACAAAATATCTTTATAAATTATAGCCTATATATTATTCTGATGTATAAGCTATATTATTGTAAAGTTTCATCTTCTCAAGCAAATATGTTGCAGATGCGTTGCCTACATTTAATGGACAGAGGAGGGCATAGACAGGAATAAGGATATTTCCTTTTCCCCGTTAACCCCCTCCCCATCCAATCTTATTCCCGTTCCCATCCTATCCTTATGAGGAAAGGGTGGGACGGGGAAGAGGACTGAAATTAGGCCTCCGGGACCTCACTCATCAGATGAAACGCAGTATACTTCTACTTCACGCCTGTTTTCTGTGAGGTCGTGGTATTTCACCGGACAGCCCATTCGTGCAACAGATGTTGTTGCGTGCTCTGCCACTGTTAAAATATGCTATAGTACATAGTTTGAGCTGGGTTATTAGCAAATATGAATAGCAAATGGTTGTTTATTTAATAGACACAGAACACAACAGTATTTACAGCACGTCGATTTGAAATAAGAAGTCAAAAGAATATCTAATGGAGAAAGCTTTGTTTCAAATATATAAGGTCCATTATATATAAATATATAGGTATTTTAATGTAAAAATAATTAATTACATTGAACCAACCTCGCAATGGCCGTGGATGGGCTGGAAGAGAGAAAAAATAGTGTTGACAGCCGCAACGACCGAACAAACACAGATGAAAACAAAATTTGTGTTCATTGTCATGAACACACTGTACAGTTCTATTAAACTCAATGAAAAATAATATTTAATTGTTATTCAATAGAAATGTTCAAACAGAAAAGCGACAATTAACGTCACAACGCCGAAATAAAACTAAAAGCAATTTATAAAATAAACATAACCACTCAGTTATACTTTTGTTTGGAGATCGTCTGGAATAGAAGGCATTTTTTTTATTAAATGAATTAGTGTTTAAACAAAAAAAAACATGAAGGTTTTCGAGGAGAAACTTTTTTTTTGGGACGGTGTGAATTGGATTTTATAAAACGAAAAAGTGTAATTATTATTTTTATAATTCGAAAAATTTCAATATTTACTGTAATATTACTTTAAATACTTCAATTTATTTCTCTGTCACTCTCTATTCTACTCTATTCTCTCCATAATTTTGAAAGATAGGTACTTGAAAAATGTCCTTATCTTTGATCTCCTTGAACCAATTAGAGACAGACCAAAAATGGTCATCGTGTTTGGTATATGTACGAGCTGAAGGAAACAAAATCATTTTCCTTATCAACCCCTATTCTGTGTCCTACATAAAGCTTGACAACCCTTTTTAACTACCCTGATGGGTGAACCGCTAGCTCCCTTAACACAAAACAATGTCATAAGACCTATTTATAAGTTAACAATTTAATTATAATAAATATAAATAATAACGAACGAGCTTTACCGCAACAAGCCGAACGTTGGTCAATACAAACTGGACGGCATACCAATTAGAAGAGGTAGAATTTAGTAAAAGTAATTTCGAATGTTTCGAGTATTGATTTTTGTTGACAATATGGCGGGACAACAGGATTAGGCAGATGCGGACGATTTCGCAAAATCAATTTGCGATTAGAGCGGGAAATTGTTTTGCGAAAAACAATTTGGGATTCCCCCATTTTGTACTCAAGAACATGTAATACTTGACTAACTACTGCAGCTCATTGACTACTACGGTACCTAATAACCTAAAAAGAAATAAATTTTGTTGCTCACTTCACTTCAGTTTTTTGAACTTAATTTAGCAATGATCAATGTTTATCGGCTTACTTAAAACTAAAACCAAAATCGAGACATTGATGCAGAAGTTCGAAATGTATCGAATTAAGATAAAACACTGATCCCCTTCAAACTTGCCACTTAAAGGGCTTAGACGCAAATTTGAAGGGACTCTAAGCTCGAAAACTTATTAAATTTCTGTCCAAAATAAGTAGATAAATATTGAAAAGCCCTCAGCTGGCCTACTACCGAACTATTTAATTATTCTGGCGTGTACACAACACTGAGTAAAGTCTAATCCAGTTTATTAGATTACTAGCTAAAGCATTCGGTTTCACTTACACAATTTAATATTATGATAACATAGCAATCATCATATATCAAGCGAACAAGTCGTACGTATGTATGTATGAATTACAGGGCAATAGAGTAATAAAATACATAAATAGAATTATAAAAATGTATGCCGAAAGATGTAGAAAATTTCTGATGAAAGATAAATCTATTCCTCCCTCCACTTCCCCCCTTCCACATTCTTACACAAAGGCTGACAACGCAATCTTTATTATTGTGGATGATGATGCGTTGTGAGTCACTTATAATATATATATCACTGCTAATTTACCTTCATCTGACTACTTAACTACACCATGAAACAACAATAAAAGTCCACCATACATACACACAAATCCTCCAAATCGCCAACGCCGTTCCGAATTCCGAGATAGCCGCGTATACATTTACAAGAATTACTCGCTTTATATAATAACATAGTATTATATACTATTACTTCTCGCCAACCTTACTACGTCATCATTTTATCTTTGCATGTCAGTAACTCGAACTCCATCAAAAAACCACCTAAACGGACGAATACAAGTTTCTAATCGAAGAGAAAACACCATGAAAAAATAACAGTACAGTTGAAACAACTGAACTATAATAGTTTACTGAACTATTGCTTCAAATTGCAAAACTCCAAGCCAAAGTAAACTGAACACCTCGCAATAATTGTACTATGAATATTCCATCGCATTCACCCTTGAGAAAGCTTCGGGCACGTGTAAGCTAAAAAGACCAACGAAGGCACGCGCAAGGCGACCTTAATTACAACAATTATTTACACTACACCTCAGTTCCCCGAGTACTTATAACAAGAAACTCGGAAATACTTAACTAAAAGCTCGGATACTTGGAGTCGGCTTTATTAAAATAAGATGGTATTGTCTTTCAGCATCATTTGAAGCAGCTTTATGAAATTAGTTTCTTAGATAAGGATTTTTTTTTAAATATATAATACAAGGTGGCAAACGTGCAAGACGGGGCCGCTTCGTCAAGCGACCGCCACCCTCTGACAGGCATCTGCAACAAGTCAACGAGTTACAGATGTGTTGCCCTTAACCGAAAGAGGGGGACAAACAGAAAAAAATGATGTTTGTTTTTCCTATTTATCCCCTCCCTGGTGAAATCCTCCTCTATTACTCCAAAGAGGAGTAGAATAAGAATTACCTCACTCGCCTCAGATGAAACGCAGAAAAGTTCTACTTCACGCCTGTCTTCTGTAAGGTCGTGGTATTTCGCCGGTCGAGTCGGCCCGTTCAACAGATGTAGTTATTGCGAGCTTTATCACTGTTAAATCTGTAATAATTGATCGAGGAGTTGCTTGTAATCTCACAAAACCAACTGTCGACTGATATTGCAATCAATACATAATATGTAGCAGGCAGCAGTTGCTATATGAATGGGCCACCGCACCGCGACCTCACAGAATTCAGGCTTGATCGGCAAATTATCAGGCATAAATAAATTTATTGAATAAACAGACAATTGAACAAAAAACCTTTGACGATACTCCGTAACGCAACAAACTTGTACACTCGCAACAGGTTTGTCAACTTAGAACAAAGTTGGTGTTCATGCTTCTAGCAACACAAATGACATTTGATTGGACATTTGACAGCTATCCAGCAAATTCTTCTCTTTATCAGCCTTTCAAAAACCGGGCATATATCTAGTATTTTATATCACCTTGGTGTAAAACTGATAACAATGCTAGTCTCTACCAACTGTAAGTAATAAGGTACCTAAGCTTATTTTCTTATAAAATTCTCTTCTCTCTCCTAGCATTTAAAGTCAATCAATCTTACAACAGCTTAGGTTTAAGTTAAAAACTTGGCAGTGATTTAGTAAGCTATCCATAATGGAAAAATAAGCAATAAATCAAAAGTGCCGGCTAAATTTTGCACAATTTTATGACAGAATCTCAATCACGCAATATGTCGGCCATAACTCTCTACGGACTATAAATTTGAACGCCCGCTGAAAATGTAAATTTATAATTTACTTTAAAAATATTATCTTACAATTCAGCAGCTAGTGTCCAATTCTGATAAAATCATTCATCGATCATTTTTGGCGATGATTCAATTCATAATAAGTAAATAATAATGGCGGCCGTTGTCTTTTATAGGCTACTAGCTGTTGCCCGCGGTTTCACACGCATTGGTTTCATATTTTCCAATTTGGAAAATATATTTGGATGATTCCGTTTATTATAACTTCTATATTATGGGTAACACGTGCCAAAATGTTGTTATAGTCAAAACATGAAACATCACTATGGCAAACAATATTGTAAATGAAGGTTTACATATTTTCGTATCCCTCGGGAACAGTTTTATTTTCGGGATAAAAGGTGAACTTTTGAACACACGCAGTGCAAAGTTTCCTGATAGTCGGTTGAGCGTAACAAACAAAACAAAAAACAAACTCACATTGCATTTATAATATTAGTTAGGATTTAATATCTCTTGAAATCTACATCTACACGGATACCACCCTAATATTTATTTGTGGCATAGTTTCGGTTAATCAGTAGTAAGTCTTATTAGGTTTATTTTTTTTATTTTCACCCGTATTCTTAAATATACCTTGTGTCATTGAAAGATATGATTGTTGTAAACAAACAAACGTCAATTACCACACATGGCGGCCATTACACTTTTTATATCATCGGAAATGTTGTAATTTTGTTTAAACCTTGAGATTAAATGAAGTGAAATTGTGTAATGGATAGCTAATGTTATACGGTAATATGAGAATTAAATTTCGAAAATATTTTTGAATTTACGAATTTTAATTTAAAAATATTTGTTTACAAAAATCACATCTCGTGGTAAACAATGTATACTTATTTTCACACAGCATAGCTTTGGCAACTCACCTCTCTAATGATGGCCGATAACTCGAGTGTCTTCCTTAAGAAAATCAAGATTTAAAAAAAACTACCGCATCCGTTATGTAGTAACTCCATGTTCGTTAGCATTTATATGCTACGCTTTGTTAGTTCGTGAGCAACAAGTGAGCCGACCGGGGCGAGTCGCTCCGGTCTTTTGGTAAGTGGCCAAAGTTGTGACTCGTCATATAGCTTAGTAACTTGTTCGACTTTGAATAGGAATGGAGACGTAACATTTGAGTCTGTGACATATGTAACTAGTTCCCAAACTTTCGGACCCAAATTTTCTTTAGTGGTAGATTATTTTGCACGAGAACTTATTTTCTGAACAGATAACAAGTTTGTAAATACGTTATTTGAGAATTGGAAATGTGCAAATATTATTTACATTACATTTAATGTAATTTAAAATGTAAATGTAAAAAACCGCAAAGAGATGACCGCATAGAAATGATTGAATAACTTCCTATCGTGTTTATTCAAGTCATACAAAAATGTTTGAAATATTTATTTTATACTTCTTACAGTTTTACGAACGATGAGAAACAGAGCGAAGAAAATTGGAGTTGTATTAATTAGCCCAAGTATGTAACGAGGTCAGGGGCTGCGGAATATAATTTAGCACTCATTTTATACTAAGGTTTTGCTGCCAAGTAGTATATCTTGCAGTGCGAAAGGCACTGCAGCTACTCACAATCACCAGCCCTATACGACATGCCAACTTCTGTCTAACGGTTCAGATGCACTAACAATGTACCGTACTGTTGTTGTATAAAATCCTGTTGAACTTCGTATTGTTACGTATAGATCTAGTCTAAAAGATATCTCTTAAATCTTGCGATGAAAAAAAATGCTAATGTAAGTTTGTTACGCTTTAACTCCTTAATGACTGAACTGATCATCATGTAATTTTGAACACACATTGTCAGGGGTTCATAAATAGACATGGGGTACTTACCTTTAATCTTAAAGATAAAACTTAATTTACAATATCAGTTGCTATGGTAACATAACTTATTTTGACAATAATAACTTGTTGACACATGAAATGATATTACTTAACAGTAATAATCTATATAATAGTACTCTATTTTATAGCATTTTTATCGGACAAATGTTTGACATGGTTTTTTAAATTTATATAACATTTTTATTTATAAACCGATTGAGATAAAACAAACACTAAATGTTAACTGAAGCTTACCACAATACATTAGTGAAAACCGCATCCAAATCGGTTGAGCCGTTTCTGAGATTAGCGGTAACAAACGCACGGACAAACAAACAGATAAACAGACAAAAATTATAATACCTAGTAATACCAGCGTAATAAGCTGCTTTAAATTAAATGTCCGAAACAGATAATTTCATTAGCTTTGTAGATTGCATTACAGCGTCTTTGAATTAAACCCGCCTAGACTCGCGGGTTGACATCAAATTAGAGAACATCAAACGAACTCGGGACCAAACCGGAGGTTAAAACGGGTCATTTGTTCTCGACAGCTAAAAGGCCTTTTAAAGTACCTAAGCATATAAATGTAACTAGTATATAATCAGATACTTTAAATTATATTACGCTGGCTCTAAACACCCATTTTGTTGTGTTTTTCTTCTTAGTACTTCATAGTAAAATCATTGATAACATATTAACGAAAAATAAAATTTTAACTCCCGTATCTTTTAAATCCCTACAACCATCCACATGCAACTATCACAGTGATACATGAGAACGTCGACGCCACAGCCATCCACAATAATACTCGCTCAGTGTGTACGGCTCAAAAATGAAAAAAATAATAATAATTTAAACCTTTACTGTTATTATTATGTAATATTTCGTGTTATTATTATGTAAAATACTATGTATAATTGATGTTTTCTATTGTTTACGTGTCTACACCTTGTTTCATTGCAAGATATTTTTATAAACAAACTTCACTTTTTATATGTGTTATGAAATGTTGTAATTATCTTTCCCTTCACAACCATTCCTTATTAGATATGGATGGGAAGGGGAAGAAGACATCAGACGAAACGCAGATTATGTTTAATAACGCCTGTCTTATGTGAGTTCTTGGTATTCACCGGTCGAGTCGGCCTATTCGTGCAACAGATGTTGTCGCGGACTCAACCACTACCAACTGTTAGCCAATTCGAATAACTCTTTTATTCTATTTATAAATAAGTCTTTAATTCGAATACTCGTATCATCCTACTAAATAATTTTGGTCTTTATAAACGGTTTACAAGATTTGCTTGTATCAACTTTATGGTTTCTGTTGATTTATAGCACACGTGTGTAAAAATGAGTTCACGATAATTTTCGGCCGAATGTGCCAAGGTCCAGAATGCAATAAATTATCGCTAATATTCCCATTATGCGAACTAAAGCCAGTTCGCAACAATGTCCGCTG
>JWHW01034894.1:0-18669 GCA_000931545.1 Papilio glaucus | reverse complement strand
GTAACAACGCCTGTCTTCTGTTCTTGGTATTCACCGGTCGAGGCGGCCCGTTCGTGCAACAGATGTTGTCGCAGACTCAACCACTACCAACTGTTCGCCAATTCGAATAACTCTTTTATTCTATTTATAAATAAGTCTTTGATTCGAATACTCGTATCAGCCTACTAAATAATTTTGGTCTTTATAAACGGTTTACAAGATTTGCTTGTATCAACTTTATGGTTTCTGTTGATTTATAGCACATGTGTGTAAAAATGAGTTCACGATAATTTTCGGCCGAATGTGCCAAGGTCCAGAATGCAATAAATTATCGCTAATATTCCCATTATGCCAACTAAAGCTAGTTCGCAACAATGTCCGCTGCGTAGTCACAAACATTATTATACAACTATTTCCTGGTTCTACAAATTATTTTCGTGCTAATGTCTGCTCTACACCGCTGTATTTTGTTAAAAAATGAAATATTGTGTAATAAATTTTTGAGAGAGCACTTAATATCTATTTTTATATATGACTAGCAGTTGCCCGCGGCTTCGCACGCACTCCTTTGTTATTTTCCACATAATTAATAAACACAGTAAGTATATATTACTTTTTTTTAAATCTAAACCATCCTCGAATCCCCTTGAACTCACACAAAAATTTCATCAAAATCGGTCCAGCCTAGGAGGAGTTCAGTGACATACACACGCACACAACAAATATATATATAAAGATTAAACTACTAGTCGCAAATACAACCGAGTAATATCTGCGTACTTTGATTTCAAAATGCAGAATAACATAGTTCTACAGTGACTGGGCTTCGAAACCTAGTGTATGACATTTATGGCGTCGTAGGGCTACCACGAAAAAATTCAAAACAACAGAATTCGGTACGTCGTTGATATGGTATTCCAATAAACGTAGGCAGTACCAAATTTCGGTTTAATAACCGCGCGCAAGCTCCATTCCTTCAATTCTCGTGGAGCTTTGAAGCGTGTCAGAAGTATTTCAATATATCAGCAAAGTTAGGCGTTAGCAAGCTTTCGAAGCTCAAGAGTTGTTCGGTATTGTACACAAAACAATTTTAATTCAGATCTACCAATGTAGGGTGGGAAATAAATTAACCGCTCGCTATTGCATGCGTTCAGAATTTGAGCACTTTGGTACTGTGATGCGACGGCAATACAACGGTGATGCGACGGCAATACGACGGCAATGCGACGGCAATACGACGGCGATGCGACGGCAATACGACGGCGATGCGACGGCGATGCAACTGCGATGTGACGACGATGTTTTTGCGTTTCTTTTGTTTGATACAGTTATATGTTACGCAAATATCTCTGAAGAGTGGATAAATATAACTGGAGGGTTGACATTACGTGTGTTGCATTCACGTGACAATTTTGTGAGACTGCATTTCAAATGTGAAATCATTTCATTCAATTTAAATAAGTGACTTAGTCTTTAAAAGACTTAAAATATTTTTAAAAAAATAAAAATTAGTAATGAAGTAATTATGAGTAAAAAGTCTCTTCGCCTAAAGGAGTAGACAGTAACAATAGATTAACCTTTGTCACCGTGTCCCTATTTACCTCTTTATCTTTCTTAGCCTTGCCTTCATGCGTCCTCAGTGATAAGATAACAGTTTTTCATGTTTGACTAAAAATACAACCTTGCAAATTTTAATATAAAAGGGGGAGGTATCTTATGGACTCATGGACCTGTTATAAAAGATTTCCTTTCGCTGTATCCCTGTATTTTACTTTTAAAATACCATGTACTTACTTTAAATTATCTCTATAATTTCTGATAATTCACTTTCACAAGTTATAGTACACAATTTTAATATATAATAAAAAAATAAAATGTAAAAATTTATATTAATAATACAAGAAAGGGGTTTCCTTGAGGCAGCCAGATTACATAAGTTACTAACAAACAACACACTAACACAACACTATTTTCGGCACTAACACTCAGCCCGTAAAGATAACGAGCGATAAAGTACTCCATTCTAAAAATCTAGTGTAGATTTAAAAAAAAATTGTTGACATATCGTTCAAATATGTTATTCTACCTAAATAATGTAAAACTTAACATCGACATACAAAACAACAAAATCAATCAGCCCTTCGAGTTTGGTACGTTTTAAATTAAAAATTTAAAAATAAATTTCACCTGAAATGTATTATAAAGTATTCAATGAAGGAACGAGATAATTTGAAAGCCACGGTCTGAGTTTTTAGCCCAGCAAGAGCAACTTCCAGATTATGTTCTTTCGAACGCAGCCCGAGGCTGTCGCAAGTCGCGTTCGAGTATAAGGAGCTTACAATAAGCTTTAGATGGCTTCGTTAAACTTTTCATTTTGTTACTTGTGTGGCACAGTAGCTAAGTTATTACGAGTTTACAGTCGGGGATTCGATTACCGATGTCATGTTAACCGTAAGTAAGGTTCTGTTGTATAAAACTTTAATTTCAAACGCCATTGGTGCAAAATAATATAATAATAATAACTGGGACATTATTCACACACGGCCATCTAATCCCAAACTAAGCAGAGCTTGTGCTATGGAAACCAGATAACTGATATACTACATATACTACTTTTCTTTCGTAAATACATACTTAAATAGATAATTACACCCAGACTCATGACAAACAGACATGTTCATGGACACAAATGTCTGTCCGGGTGGGAATCGAACCCATGTCCTGCGTCAATATGTTCTCCCATTAATATTTGGTATAATTCTGGTCTAAATAAGCGATGCGAAAAGTGTTTAGTCTATTATGTTAAATGATATAACCCTATTCAGCCAAAACGAACCTTTTATCTCAGTAGCTAGTGTACACCACTGATAAACAAATTTATATCACGATAGATTTAAATCCAAAACGTAATTGAAAACGGAGCTATAGGTTTTCTTCTGCAATTCTTGTTTTAATTATCTATCATGTATAAATACTCAATAGAATGGACAACAAAGTTCAAAGGTCATAATACTCATCGACGCCCAAAAGTACTTTTTCATAACATTAAAGTATAACACAGGTTTATATATACAATGTAATAGTCAGCAATAAAGCGCTTCAAGCCAACCGTACGGCCGTTTACGAGCGCTCCGGACGCTATCACTGAAGCGCTGTTATTGATAACTTTACTATTATGAACGCCGAAATGATCGAGGCATTAAACGTGTAATTATCATAAACTGTTGATAACAGAGACATATAATAAAAATTTATTGCTTCGATGTGTTTTACTGTAATTATTATTGTTTATTTTCAAAAGTATCGATGGCTGAGCGATTGTATCATCGAAATTATAAAAAGAAATCGGTCTTTTGCATTACGCGTAAGCCCTTGATTTTATCAGTATGAATATATACTATATACTCTTAAGTTTATGACCCAATTTCATTTAACAAAGGACATCACTCCACATTTAACACAATCGTACAACTCTCATTAATATATAGAATATCAATGTAAATGATTGAAATATTCGGGTATTTCAGTGCGCAGCGTGGCGTGTCAGGAAACGGAGCCTTAAATACCGCGCAATAAATTGGCGCGCGCCCGTAAATTGGCAATTTTCCTCACAAGCGTTTGAAATCTATTTTGTTTGTCAAATCTTGGTAGAAGTGTTGAGAGGAATAAGGTTAACTGAAAATATATAGATTTATTTACAATGAACATATACTTGTCTATATACATACATGTGTTTGTATCTATATTTAATTACATTAATAGATATATATATACATATACATATGTACATATTTTGAACTGTTTCCAAGGTTTCCATAACGATACATTTTTCAGTATTTTATCCTATTGTTATCTGGATAAAAAATTGATCAAATTAATAAATTTTAAGATTGAGAACAACGCCACCTAGTTAACAATTGAAAAACTAATTTACTCAAGCGATAGCTTTGCGTTAAGTTTTACAGGACGTAATTATTCTTTTATGTTCTATGTTAGGTAACATCACTTTACTTCAATTTTTACTGCATTACGATAACAAAGTTTCGTGAAAGTAGACGAAGAAGGCCCCGGGGTGAAGTTTCTTTGGATGTACCATTCTCAGGTGATTCCATTTTCTGCTTACTCCAAGGCCAAATTCAGCTGCTAAGAGACAAAGCGCCCTGTCCAAGTTTGCTAGTATTGTACTACGAAATAACTTTTCTGAACTGAAATTGCCCATTGCCGGGCTCGACCGGTGAAATACCACGATCTCATAGAAGACAGGCGTGAAGTAGAAGTATATTTCTGCGTTACGTCTAACGAATGAGGTGCCGGATTTCAGTCGGGTTGGACGGGGAGGGGATGAATAGGCAATATCATTCATATTTCTTGGCTCCCCATATCTGTCCATTAAAAGTAGCCAAAGCACCCGGCTACACATTTGCCTGTTCCAGATGGCTAGGCGAAGCGGTCACTTAACGTTAGGTGAACCGCTTGCTCGTTTTCAACCTTCTTCCATAAAAAAACAATAAATATTTTACTACAGGAAGTAAATTAAACGGTAGCCCTTTCGAGGAAACAGCGGAAGGAGTATTCCCAATTTATTATGTATGCATGAGTTGCGAAACGCTATGCGGTTGCTGAGTCATCAACGTAGAACGCATTACGTTTATACGCGTCAGATTATGAAAAATGGTAACAAATTGTATATCGGGCTATACCGTCACATAGTATGTAGCGTGCCATTGAAATTTATGTATTTTTATAATGACAGTCTATCAATATCATGTCAATATAAAATTTATTATTATTATTTATGATGACGTTCAAAATGTATGGACCAACCTTCAAAGTCCCATGTATTCCCATTTCAACAAGGAATATGTATTAACCCGTATTATGCCATATTTTGACTTCATAGCGGGCAACTGCTTATGATACATAAAAACGCAAAATAATATATTTAATCATAATTACGCAATTTTATAATAAAATATATTTACGTAAATATTTTTATTATATTTTATTGATCTTTGACAGATTGAGGTCATTGACACGCTCATTCTTATTTGATGCACTATTTATATATGGCATCGATGCTGAACGGCCGTGGCGCTAGAAAGAAACTCTCTGAAGAAAACTTACTAAAACAATATGCATTGACTTCGCATTACATAACGCTGCAACAATATGCCGGGTCTATGCCAATTGGTTGAATTCGCTTTGCGAGCATCGACGCGAGTTTGCTGCCTGACGGACTAACGCTGCTGGCCAGAGGACCGCGCGACCCGTTAGCATCGATGCGAGTTTGCCGCCAACAGACTAACGCTAATGGCCAGCGGGCCTGTAGAAGTAACGAGAATACGAGTAATAGGAGAAATCTATAAAAGGTGATTCCGGCATCGCGCCTCTTTTGTGTTTCAATTGGTGTCAAGTTAACTCTGTTCGATTTATAATTAAATTCATTATATCATTATTGAGTTCTGCAATATTTTTAGTTTAGTTTGTTAATGTGTAATTATTTCATTTTTAATTTACTTGTACGTGGTATTAAAATTTGTCTTTAAAAAACCACTGGTCTTATTCTCTAGAATATAACATGTCCTTGGACATTATTCACACACGGCGATCTAATCCCAAACAGTATAAATAAGACCCATCCGATCCACAACACTCCAAAAAGTCTAATTACGAATGTTCATTCCATAAGTCTTGGCACGCAACAGTTATCTATCGATATCATTGTACAATGTCTTGTTAAAAATCTATAATTATAAAAAAAATAACTTAATGAGTATCTAATTCCCATCGTTTATAAAATGAGAAGTCGATAAATCAGAAAAGCTCATCCACGAGGCATTAGCCGTGTCGATACATAACGTAAGCTGGAGAATTAAACAAACAACGGATTGTTTATAGCTCGTCTACGATCAGAGTACGTAAACTGGGCGCCGCACGAGCGTAGGGCGATGAACGTGATTGTATATTAATACCACGTTGTATGCATTGCATGCGTTTATAAAACAGTTTTATAATTCCACCATTGTGAATATTACAGCACCATTTAATAAATAATTCCCTCGTTTCAGCCATAGACATCCGTTTCCGATCTATGCACATTAAACATAGAATGGTCAACTATTACGTGCAACACTGATTTACTTCGTAACAGCTTACAGATTCACGAGGAGCTCCCCTTGCACTCAAACTTGTGTTTTGTGTTTATTAATTAAACAACCATTTGCAATTAACAGCAGTAAAGTGCACGTCCGCACTCTACGATAGAAGCTGTCAGACTGACAATGTGGCCCTCACCACAGAGTGTATATACCACAGCCTCAACTAAGGAGTACATACACCACAGAAAGCATTCGGGGAACTGCCCATACCCTGTCAAAACTTGTACCAGCATGGGGTCCAGTTCCATTTCCCGGAGTACCGGCAAGGAAGAAGAGCTCAGCTGTGGAGGCCGTAACTCCCTCTAAGGTAAGGGATCAAACGAAGTTGGTTACAGAATATTCGTAAAATAACTTACTGTATCGTATATGAATAAAGGTTAAGTCACGTATGTAGCCCTAAGGGGCTAACTGCGTAGAGTTTCGATTTGCTTGTTAACGCCGAAATTTAATTAGCTCTTTGGTGAGGCAATCAGAAGCAAAACAAAGGCAAGTTTGTATATAAGATTAAAGCGAGTAACGAAGGCAACACTAGCGATCCGCCCCGGCCTCGCACAGATAACACAGTATACACAGCAACTTTTTTCTGTCGTTTATAATTATATTACGTTTCCATCGACAATCATATACCTTGTTTCACAGCAAGATGGAATTTGTGTAAAAAAAGTTTGTATACCATGTATGGTAAATGATGTTTGTTTGTTTACAAAAATTCTATCTTGCTGTGAAACAAGGTATAGTATTATGTCAGTCTATTTCCACTTTACATTTATGAATGAAACCCTAAAGCTTTCTTTGAAGATCATTTATAATGAAGAAGACTGGACGGGCGTTTTGATATTAAACATTAAAATGATATCCTAAGTAATATTATAAATGCGAATATGAGTTTGTTTGTTAGGCTTTAACTCCTTAACGCCTCAACCGATGATCATGAAATTTTGCACACACGTTGACAGAGGTACAGAAGTTGACATGGGGTGTCTTTTATTTATCCCGAAAATTAGAATGAAAAAAAAAACTTCATTTACAATGTCACGTGTTTGACAATAACAACTTTTTGACAAATATCTATTCGAAGCGTGGAAAATAAGTAACGAGTGCGAGCGGAGCCGCGGGCAACAGTTCAAAAACGGTATTTTTAATTTATACAATTTACAATGTAATATAATGTAATATGTTTCGAATAAAACACTTTACGCTATTGGATTAGACAAAGACAACATTGCTATCTGCCACTATTTTACCTAGCGTAAAATCTCGGCTGAAATATGACTGAAGGTGAGCCTTTAATCAGTTGCAATGCCATGTAAATTATTAATAGTTTCTATTGCAGTGGAGACTCAATGTTTTGGTTTGTCCAAAAAAAATTCGGTCGAAAAACCTTTGCGGTCGGACATATGGATATTTCATTAAAATATAATTAAAAACGGATGGGTGGTGTAGGAACGCATAGAGTATAGAAGAAAATATTGTTTATAAAAACCAGGACCTCTACGCCGCCCATCATAACAGTCTCAGAAACTAAATACAACCCATCAAAAACCCTCCTTAAGTGTCCTTGCTAAGAGTACATAAAAAACCACACAGACTAGATGTAAATTCAAGGTAAGGCAGTTCAAAATAACGCAGAAAGTAACAATGTGTATTAATTAAACATTTAAAGTGTAATTTATTTTAACTAAAGTTATTAATTCACTTTAAAACAATTTAAATTCAACTTTATAACGTTATTTCAGGTATCGTATGTTGGCAGTGTACGTTTTAAATTAATTAAATGAAAACGCACGCTTTAGTAAAACAATTTATAAATTATTAAAATAAAAAACTTAAAAAGTAATGTTACGATTCTCATATTTTTTCCATGCATATTTTATTTAATGGTTATTATTATTTCACTGCATAAATAACAATAACAACGTACTTTCAAGAGAACGATAACGTTTGGGCATATATTTTCTGTACTGTGAGAATCTAAAAGAAACGGATTTCTATTGCTCTAGCCGAATTCGATTATAGACAACCATCATTCTTTTATAGTTTTAGATAGGATTTTTATAGACGAACCTGACGAAGGAGCTAGCGCCACCACAACCCGTAAGCATCTGCAAGAAGGTAATGAGTTGCAGATGCGTTGGCCTACCTTTAAAGGACAGAGGAACAAATAAAAGAATATTTCCTTTTCCTATCCATCCTTAGGAAGAGGATTCGACAGGGAGGTCGAATCCTCTTCCCCTTTCCATCTAATCCTTATTAGGAAAGGGTGGGAAAGTGAAGAGGACTGAAACTAGGCCTCCGTCACCTCACTCATCAGACGAAACGCAGTGTACTTCTACTTCACGCCTGTTTTCTGTGAGGTCGTGATATTTCACCGGTCGAACCGGCCCTTTCGTTCACCAGATGTTGTTGTTGTGGGCTCTACCACTGTGGAAATGAGACATTTGCTAAGTTTTTTAGATAGTTTTATACAGAAAATACCTCAAGCCATGTTTGACAAATAATTACCTCCACAAAAACATGTTTTTTACTATTCAATCGCAAAACAAAATAACAGTTGTGAGATCTTGTTAGTTTTTCTTATCTGTGGTTCGTGAATACGTCCCTGCAAAATTCAATATAACTTATTGTATGAACGCGGTACGGCTGGTGGAATGTTGTTTTTCAATCAGAGGTTTTATCTCACGCTGTTATATAACAATGGAATGGGTACACGTAAATATATTACATATTTTCAGGAATAACAGTGAAATTTTATTGAATTGGAACCGAAATAAGTCTACATCACACGCTGAGAAAAAACGCAGCGGAACATAAATTTTGAGCCAGATACGGTTTGTAATATATCAAAGAGTTTTTAGTATCAAATACTGTTTTTAAATTCGAATGCCATTTTGCCTCGTACGTATCTTCTACAATCTCGAACAATGTGACAGCAAAAATCCATAGAGCTGATTCTTTATTAACGGAATTAGAATTAAGTTCCATATCAGGGTTGTACTCGACTTTACGGTCGTGGTTTGTGAGGTCATGATATTCACCATTCAATAGGTTCGGACATCGAATCTAGAGAACACTTGGCCACGTGTACAAGGAAATTCTTTTACAACTTTATCACATTGTTATTTTCGCGAAGTGTACTGCTGACTTTTCCCGTACACTACAAATAAAAAAGCGCTGCAGAATGCAAGATGCACTATGCTTTCGAGTGCGATATTAATTCCGAACTGCATGGTGTTGAATGAACTAAACTTTAGTCACAATAAAAACATGATTACTTTTTCTTTTGTATACCTGAAGTTGGCAGCATGCCCACTAGCGCCGTGCGGCCCGACTATGACCTACAAAATAATTACTTCATGTGAACAATTCAGACCACTGTTTACGATAAAATAAAACCCCTTTAAGGTGATTTAATCTCTTGTACGTTATTATACTATAACTTAATATAAAAATTTCATTGAATTGTTATTAATAAATAAACTTTAAAATCTTTCAAAAAGATCATTTATTAAAACTTCAACATCAATGCCAGATGTGCAACAGGGACCAATTATAGGTTCCTTTTTTTTCTTTTTCTAATAATTACAGAAAGAACAACAAAGATTTAATATTAACTACGTTAATATATTATTAATTCGTAGCAGTCAAATATTAATATTGCCTTCTAAATAAATACAGAATTAAATACGCCGGACGTGGCTGAAATAGAATTGCTTCTTTCTTACCAAGGATTCAACAAAGTTGTCCATTTTGTAATGTTGGCACATGTTTTATTTTGGTAAATAGTTCGCAACATAAATTGCGAAGGTACATAAGTTTAACACGTAGCGCCTCAAATTATACAGAACAAAATGATTATTAATTCAATTGTTACTCTCTGGATATAAGAAACAAAAGATAACGATCACAAGCTGTGGGACGAATGGGTTACCAAGGAAATATCAGGACCTTAAGGTTCTGTGATTCGAAATAGACGACATAGTTCTTAAAGAATGTAGGCTGAAGTAGCAATAGACCGGTCACTCTGTCGATCTAGCGGATGGGGGAGGAATATCTTGGAATGTAGGCCATGGATGGGGACCAGAAGTGGGGGGCACCCTGCCAGATGGGCCGATGACCTCGTAAGAATGGCAGGAAATCGTCGCCTATGTCCAGAAGTATGACATAGGCTATTTTTTTCTACCCTTTACGAATGATATTGGTTCCAAGTACAGTTTGCATAATAGCCCTAAATAAAATTAATTCTATATTAATCAAAAATATTCATTCAAACAATCACTGATGGGCTTTCTCTTTCAATTTATTCATCTAGATCCCTTTATTTATTCGTTTTATTGGACCTTGTAATTACTTAAGGTTGACACTGTGACACAGATCATTTAAAAAAATATTGTTGGACACAGACATGTCCGAGTAATCCTAACTAATATTATAACTGCGAATGTGATTCCTATTACTGCTACCTATACTCCGTAACGATTCGAGCAATCATCATGAAATTATCATATACACATTGTCAAGGATACATAAAATGAGATAGGTACCTTTTATCCCGAAAATAAACTGTTCCCGAGGGAAAGGAAATTATAAAACCTTAATTTATAATATCGGTTGCTATGGTAATGTCATGTTTAAACAATAACTACTTATTGACACCATGTTACCTATATATCGAATATATTATACGAGGAATCAAATAACGAAAATTTTCAGCGAAGAAAATCAGAAACTACATGCAAAGCCGCGGGCAACAGCTAGTATATACTACTAGTACACGACTGAATCAACTTTTAAAACAGCTATGAAGTGTTTTGTCGCAGTCAAATAGAATATTTTAGCTGAATTATTGTGTCAGTCGTCTGGGGAAAGCCCACGAACTTTTATAATGTCATTCCAAACGATGAGTGTCAAGAGACCTAGAGCCTTTCCACTACCTATGTACGTACATATATGTAATATATACGAATAGTCGGGGTACGACAAACTTTGTTGTACAGTTTTCAAATTCATTCTTTTATCGAGTCGTATACACTTTGTACATTTTCAAAGCACTTACCAGACTGCATATAAGATTATATATGTACTTACTTTATATAGCTACAAGGTTCAATATAGTAAACAGCTTTTAATGGCCTGGTCATTAGTTCGAATCAAATGTTTTCTATTCAATTGTCAGTGTTCATTGTCTCTGGTGCAATCAAATGTCAACTTTAAGGTGACGAACCCATTTTACCCTATTGTACATAAGTACTATTTTAGTGTTAGAATGTGTACATAAAACTAATTCTCGTTTAAATGGTATTAACCTAAATTAATAGTACTGCTCCAGGCACGGTACGGCTGAAGTCTATACAGCGGACTCAAATTTAACTCAAACGACGTATGTACACAGCAATGTATTAGGATTTTGGTTCAATTTCGCTGAGCATACGTTTTGGCATACGCTGAGATTAAATTGGATTTTGAAATGCATATTTTATCATTATTTAAAATAGGTTCAAATGCAAAAGTGACGAAATAATTACTTATTAAAAGAAAAATTAACCGACTAGAAATTATAATAACTAAATCATGACCAAACAAAATTAATATTGTTTGAATGAATTTTGTTTGTATAATGTATTTAAACTATTCATTATTTCAATACTGTTATATAGCATACTGTATTCAAATTCTTTTTTAAATATTAGTAAGATAATGTATTAGATTCTAAAAAGTCATCAATTTTATCGACTTGGTAATGTTTATCATTTTTCATAAAACAAAAGTTTGTTCTGTGTAGAAAATAAACACAATGACAAGGAGGTCCTCGTGGAAAGTCATTTTGAATCCACATTTCGTGCTACCGCCATTATTATATGGAAATTCCGTTCTTGCGACATATGGCTTTACAATTTTTTATGCGCGTAGTTTGGGGTATCTTTTAATGTTGTTTTTATTACTTTATACGAATGATGAGTTTTATAGACAAGTTCTGTTAAATTCGAAAGTTTCAAATGAAAAGGTACCGTATTCTGTGATACAGATGACGTCAAATAAAAATTCTAACTTTGACTGTATTTTATTTTATCTTATATTGCAAAAATTAGCTTCGTCGTTGACTCTCGATCCAGTACCGTCGGCTTTCGCCGTGTTAAATTAAAAAAAAACTTTAAAGACTCCTAGACGTCAAAGGGGACCGTTAACAGGCTTTGACAGTTCGGCGTAATTCTTGCTAGCCGCTTACTATTCAATTAGTAATTTGAGGCAATTTTTTAAAAGTAAAATCCCGTCAACGCCAGACCTAATATTATAAAGGTAGAAAGTGCGTTACACACTTTATCAAAATAGTGAGTGACAACATAAGAATATTGTAATTAAGCTTATTAAACCCAAACGACAATAAACCTTTTTATATGTATTGTATTAAGAATCCTTATTGTTGTATGGAAGAGTATGGTAGAGCCCGCAACAACAGCATTTGTGTCACGAAGACGCCGGCACTACCTGTGAAATATCACGGCCTCACAGGAGACAGGCGTGAAGTAGAAGTGTTCTGCGTTTCATTTGATGAGTGAGGTGTCGGAGGCCTAATACTGATCCTATTTCCCTTCCCCATCCTTTTCTAATAAAAATTGGATGGGAAGGGTAAGATTTGACGGAGGAGGGGTTGGAAAGGAAAAGGAAATATCTTTTTTCAGTTTAACCCCTCCCCTGGTCAAGGTATGCAACTCATCTGCATTACATTAGCTTGTTGCAGATGCCTTTAGGTGTAGGTTACTTAATAATAGGTGAGCTGCTTGCCCGTTTGAAACCTTTTTCTATATGAAAAAGAGCGTTAAGTGAATATTAAATTAGTGCCCAAAAACGTTGCTGTATATAATTATAACAGAAAAGAATAATGTTGAGCTGACGATGTATAATTCTTGTCACAGGCAATAGATAAACACAAAAACACTACGCATCCAATTTCAATGTTGATTGATCAAATGTTGCCATAGAAATAATTCAACTAATTAAATCCCAACAATATTCCTTTGTGATGTGGAAAATCCCAAGCCTATTAATTATAAACACTGCCAAACAAACTTCACAATCAGCGAACTCGAGCGAAACGTCCACCATGATGAATTTGTTGTACTCGTGTACAGTTTGCGTATCGAAATATTAAATATTAATTTATTGGAAAATGCAAGGGCTCAACATGGAAATATTTGCAGCGTAATTTCATTCGTAGCTTCTGCATTGCGGGATGTTAAATTAAACATTGAACTTAGCAATTAATTTTGTTCTGCCAGTAACAGCAAAGAGCTGCAACATGAAAGGGCCGACCCGACAGGGAGACGGTCGTGAAGAAGCCTTATTAGGCAGTACATATTGGGTAGGCAGATGCCTACCCAACGTAGATACGTTTCGTTAGATACGTGAGATGCCGTAGCCTCATCCCCTTCCTTTCTCCCTTCTGTTGTCATATCTACCCCCTTCATATCAACTGAAATAAGCTGATCCTATAAAGGGGAAAATGATGAGAAGAAGAGAGAAGATTTGGCGGAAGGGAGAGGATGGTGAAATACCATGACCTCACAGAAGATAATCGTGAATGTTTGGCTGATGAGTGATGTTCCGGAGCCCTAATTCTAGTCCTTGTCCTATAATTCATTTCCTCAAAAATATAATTTATTCCGGGAGGAGAAAAGGACTTGACGAGGAAAGGGATAAATAGGAAATGTAAATATCCTTTTTTTCTGTTTATCCCCTCCTCTATCCTTTCAAGGCAACTCATTGCAACCCATTATCTTCTTGCAGATGTCTATGGGTAGCAATCACTTAATATCACTTGAAAAACTTGATCGTTTGCCGTCTTGTTCTATAAAAAAATAAATAAAAATGAAGATCCATACGGTTATTACTTGTTTTTTGTAAGAGGAATTTCCTTGGGTTTTGGCTCGGGAACTGCACGTAGTTTTAATGGCGCCAGGGTCTGTGACTCCTAGTAAAGTCAGGGTAAAAATTAGTAACTTTGTACTCAAATGATCTACCAATGTGAGGTATAAATTTAATTTTTAAGACCGTTTCAATTATTTTCTTTTCGGCGCTTTTCGATGTAACGTGTCTATTTGAGCACTAGTGGGTAAGTCATAGCTCTTTTTTGTCATTGGATGAAATTTTTGAATCCTTTGGGGAGAAGGCACGATTATATGAACCTACTAAATCCCCTCACTGACCCACGCTATTTAGTTTTCGAAAATGTACATTTGAAATTCTCAAACTTTTTACCTCGTCATGTCATTCTCACGTTGTTGTCTGCCGAAAACATTTACACAAAACATATCGTCATCTCAGTTTTTTCAGAGAGAAAGATAGAGAAAAACAATGTATCGCGACATGTTTATACGCCAGTGGAAACCCACGGTTATAGACCACTTTTCATAAATCAAACCAGCGATATATTGTTTAAACAAAAAATAAACTTTATGAATGAATGTTTTAAATACAAATGTGCAATTTACTCACAATTCGACGATTGCTGTTTCGTTGTACGGCGAATGTGTACGTTGAAAATTGTTTAAGAATACCCAAATTAAGACCGGGTCATACTTTAAACAGGAGCACTGACACTACAAAGCATAACTCACCAAAACGAACTGCAGAAGAGTCTATAGAAAGTATTTAGACTGGCTTGAATGCAAAAGAAATAATAAGCGAATGTTTTTCATTTATAAATCGAGCGGCAAACGATCGTACGGTTCAGCGGGCACGGGCGTTACGAAGCTAACATGTTATCGGGCGGGCGGTTTGCGCGCGACTGACTAGGCTAAGCTTGCTCGGCTCGGCAGGCATCGGGGTAGGCGCCCAGCAGTCTGCCAGGTGTTTCCGCCCCCGCCCGCCCTCGCTGTCATCCTCAGAACATCTCGAGCGACACGTACTTGCCGAGCCGAAATGTAAACGCATTTAATCTGACGACTGTAGGAAATCGCCGACGAGTCAGCCCTCGATGCTGATGGAGGGTTTTATATTCATGGATGAATATGTGTGTAAGTCATCGGGATTACACGGGACAATGGGGATACTGACAACCAACCCGGCAATATCGCGAGTATATTTAATATATAATTTTATGTATAAAATGTACATACTTATATATTTATTATTAATTTATTGAAAAGTAAATAGGCAGGAACGAATTACTGTCTTAGCAAATTAACCATTATTTTTCCCTTCTTCCCGTCTCATCCTTTTATAATTAGGGCACCAGCACCTCAATCATCGGACGTAACGCAGAATACTTCACGCCTGTCTTCTATGAGGAGGTATTTCATAGGTATATGGTCGAGTCGACACATTTGAGTAACAGATGTTGTTTCGGGCTCTACAACAGTTGAACTTAAAATAAAATGTCGTCAAACCAGCAGACATAAAAGTGAATGGTTAATAAATAATTGAACACAAAGTGTACTTAAAAATGCACCTTAGTCCTCCATGACGAACGCCTCTGAGCAAAGTGTTCGCTAATAACTCAAAAACTACCGGTCGGATCTTGACCAAAATGGGACCAATCGACATGCATTAGCTCTCGAACAAAAAAAGAATCATGGAAATCGGTTCACCAGGAGCGGAGTTCTGAGGTAACAAACATAAAAAAAAACACTCGGACGAATTGATAACCTCCTCCTTTTTGAAGTCGGTTAAAAACTCAAGCTAAGTTTCTCTACGAATTTCAATGAAGACATTTGAGCAAGATATCGTATAGAGGGCGCTGCTTAGTTTATTGAATAAGCTAAAATGAAATGAACATTTATTTAAAAAAAATGACTAACGAAAGTTGCAGAATACGCAACACAGAGGTCATATATCTAAGTGTTAAGGCTTACGTTCTATTATCACATGAAACAAGGAAAGTCCTGACTCTTGTTTAGGTTGATTATAAATCGCAAGAAGATTAGAGAGGATTGCCCCTTTATTATTAAGCCAGGCAACCAGGAGCTGTATGATATATGGGCCAGCTTTTACGGAAACTTATCAGAACCCGAAATAAGACCGATGTGAACGTGAAAAGTTACTACACTTCTGCGATATTTTGTCTTTTTGTTAAGAATGTTCATTATCGTTTGATTATAATCTTAACTGCTTGCTCATATCCCATAATAATGTTATAAATGCCATAATCTTTCTCAGTAATACCAGTATAATGAAAATTTGTCAATATTAATGAGGGCAATACGAAAAATGTCCCAAAGTGTGAACAATGAATCCTATGTTTCCAAAAATTGTAAAATAAATGATTGACATTATTTTAAACTATTTTAGCTAGTGAGAAAGTGGAAAGGATACAAAATTGAGTGGCAGTGCTTGTAGGGGTTGTCCTAGACGAACTTATAGCGACCAGATTGGTCGTACTAGCATGTATGCGTAGATGTATGAATGTAGAAGAAGCGAGAGAGGTGTGCTAGGACCGCATCCAGTGGAAATCCAAAATCTCTGCCTACACCTTTGGGTTAGCGATGTAACATTGGTAAAGCCCGCAACAACAACATCTGTTGCAAGAATGGGCCGGCTCGACCGGTGAAATAATACGACTTCACAGAAAACAGGCGTGAAGTAGAAGTACTCTGCGTTTCGTCTGATAAGTGAGGTGCTGGAGGCCTAATTTCAGTCCTCTTCCCCTAACCGCCCGTTCTTCATAAGGATAGGATGGTAACGGGAAGAAGTTTGTACGGGGAGAGGTTAACAGGGAAAACGAAATATCCTTATTCCTGTTTATGCCCTCCTCTGTCCATTAAAGGTAGGCAACGCATCTGCAACACATTTGCTTGTTGCGGATGTCTATGAGTAGCGTTCACTTAGCATCAGGTGATCCGCTTGCTCGTTTGCCACCTAAACCATCACAAAGCTAGCTTGGCTTAAGTTAGTTCCAGGAGATAATTCAATTATCAAATGATGTATTCGAACTCAGGAATGTATTGATTCGCAATCCGTACCCTAAAGCATTTGGATATTGGAGGATTTGATAATTGGCTTTAACCATCAAGTAATTGGTGGATCATAATTGTTATTATAATATCGAGTTTCATTAGGTTGTTTGCCATCTCAGTGAATATCACATGCGAGTGCGTTCAATCAGCTATGTCATTATGCTCACAGCTTTTGAACAATGAATGCGAAATAATGGTATGTTAAAACACAAGCGAGGTTAATTCACGAGGAAATTTTACTGTATGAATAAATAAATATGCGCTCACGCCCGTAACCCAGTAGTACCGTAGGCAGAGATTATGGATTGCGATCCTGGCACACCTCTCGCTTCTTCTACATTCATACATCTACGCATGCTCGTCGGTTATGGGTGCTCCTTATATCGCCCTTTTTCAGTAGGTCACTTTAATCGATATAAGTTTTCCTGGGGCGTCCCCTACCAACACTGCCACTCACTTTTGCAACATAAATTTGTTTCGTTATTCTCTCTTCATTCATCCTTTCAACATGCCCGAACCTGATTTCACTAAAGAGTCAGAACGTGTCGAAGAAAATGTGATTAATGAACGATACTTGTTGAAATACACATCGGTGTTGAACGATTTAAATATTAAAAAAACAATATTGTTTTCATTCAATTTTCGATTGAAGCGTGATTTTTAAATGTTTTATTTGTAAAGTATTGCCTGTGGTTGAGGGCGCCATCTGTTACGCCATGCTGGAAACCCTATAAACACTCCGCCTTGTATTAAATTCTGAAATTGGACAACTTAAATTGAAACATTATTTTATCTCAAAAATAATCTTTGCCGTCAATTATTCAATTATTGTACCGCCTTAAATAATATAATTATTTATCATTCACCAATTCTCAATATTATTTAAGTAAATAGATATAATATGTTATAACTTCACGATAACATTTCAAATTAGGAATGGTAGGTATAAAAACCATCTTGTACTAAATTTCCATATTAGAAAATGTATGACTTAATGCATCTAAAACGAGATTGGTTGCTGTAAATTAAAAATAAATAATCAAATGAATGAATGTATCATTATAGTTGGCCATATTAATTGTATGACAACTTTTGATTTTTTTATAGAAGAAGGTGGCAAAGGTGCTCCCGATATTACGTGACCGCTACCCATTGTCATCTGCAACAAGCAAATTAGTTGCAGATTCGTTTAATGGATAGAGGAAAGGATGAACAGATAAAAGGATATTTCCTTTTCCTGTCCATCCTAATAACCTTTTCATCGTTTCCTTATCGTGAAAGGATAGAAAAGGAAATACAGTCAGTATTAGGCTTTCGGCACCTATCCCATACTGCTGTGAGGTCGTGGTATTTCACCGCTCGAGCCGACCCATTCGTGCGACAAATGTTTTAGCGGGATCCACCACTGTTATTGAGAATAATAATATAATAGATTCATTAGTATTAATATAAGATAAAAGGCTTTTATAATTCAATAAACTTTACAATGTATCAAGGGTTAAGCTTTACTAATGAGTCTGTACGAATCAATCATGAGTCATTAATATAAACGTCAAAACAAAGATGGCGTACGCTAAATAATC
>JWHW01034881.1:204858-215151 GCA_000931545.1 Papilio glaucus | reverse complement strand
ACAACTTTCCGTCCCTTCGAATGAATAAAATTTGTTTTTGTTTAAGCTCCAGAAATGTGGAAAAAAATCTTTTATTGATATTTCAATCTTTCGTATTAAATCTGAACCAAATTAGTTGTAAGTCATTATTTTAATTGTGTATTTTTTTTAATTAATAAATATACGCCCACGCCCGTAACCAAGAGGGGTAGGCAGAGATAAAGGATTTCCATTTTTCGCGATCCTGGCACACCTCTCTCGCTTCTTCTACATCCATACAACCTTTCTCAATTCTAGTCACAGCATCCTTTTTTAATCCACACTTTTTCCTTATAACGCTATTTTTAATCCTATCATTCAACATCATGCCTAACATACTTCTTAAGGATCGCATCTCAACGGCATTAACTCTACTTACATGCTAATCCTGCCAAACCAAGCTCTCACTTTTAGGGTATTTGCAAGACGAGCCTTATTTTTTTAATTCTATATTCTTGTGTATTATTAATAATTGTTATTTTATTTAATTGTGTATTATTAACCGAAATCTACAGCATAAAACAAATGTTTAATTTAGATATTTATAGTTTTAATACCAAATTCAGTATTTACATCATTGTGATTTTTCTTAATTATATTATCCATCATCAAATTCGTAATGATATCAGGTACATTTCCGAAATTATTTAATACCTATATTAAGTATTATGAAAAAAATAAGTCGGCGACAGGCTCAATAAGAAAATATGTTTTAGCAGTTAGTAGGAATTTTTCCTGCCACTATTTAATGAATTAGTGTAATAGATTAAACAGATTTATTTCATGGATTGCTATTGAAATGGAATTAAAGGAGCACCGCAATCATCAGACGAAACGCAGACGCTTGTTATGTGAGGTCGTGGTATTTCACCGAGGCCCATTTGTGCAACATACGTTGTTGCTGGCTCTACAACTGTCCATAAAAAATAAAACTGTTAAACTTTTTGAATTTTACGCGTTGAGAAAGACAGACGTACTCAGACGGAGCCCAAAAGTGCAGGTTATTTAAACTTTACTACTACTGTTGTTACGTGGTGTTCAAACTTTACTGCATTTCGTTATTAAATGTTTTCACGTTAAAAAAAACTACGTTTAAAAAAACCGACTTCAAAAACTAAAAAGTACCAAATAACTTAATAAAGATTTAATTGAATACACTTCTTATACAAACCGAATACCTTTAATATTCATAAAATACTCTTATTTGTATGTGCTACCTATTAAAAGGTTTGAAGTCGGTGCCAAGCCCTAAACAAAATAACTACTCTTTGATTATTATACTATCTCTTTGATTATTATAGTATTATTGTGTTTAGAAGCTTATCATAAAAAATATTTTGATACAAACAATATAAATTCCAGACGAATAAGAAATGCTATAGACTAAAATCATTTAATATAAAACATTTCCTTTTGTTATTTTCTAACAGCCGCTTTTTAGTTTACTCTTACCACAATTACTTTTAATTAAATGTCCTGAGGGAACAATGAGGCGCTACTCGAGTGAGCACCAGGAGTGATACGTTGCAAAAGCTACAGCTCTCGCAATAAATCCGATGCTTTCTGTTGTAACACAAGAGCAATCTCTGAGATGTGACATAAGACTTATGTACACTGGTACATATGTAAAACTTATGTCATATTGTATCTATGTTGTAAAAATGTAACATTGCCTCTTTTGGCAATGTTACACTGTTAAAATAAAAACCTAACAACAAAATATTTATATTATATTTACGTTTTATAAAACTTTTAAACCAACATGAGGTTAATCATAAGGATATGAATCAGTACAAAGCGAGCGTGTTTTAACAAACGATAAAAAAGATTTCAGTTTATGCTTCATTAAATGAAATTCAATTTATTATGAAATTATATTATAATATAATTTCATAAATCCTTGCTGTAATTAATATAAATAATGCGGCATAAAATGTTAATAATGCTGCCAGGCGTTTGCTCACATCAAAGGCGGCTAAAGACCGACCACCGAAACATTTTCTTACCGCTTTTACGAACGCAAAAGACATTCCGGTTTTCAACATTTTATTAAATTAATTAAATAAAATACTTTATTAAAACATGTAATGAACTGGGAACAAAAACCTGCTTGAGCACTAAATCAGATATCTCAAAGTTGAATCTTATTAAGTTTACAACCTTTAAAGATAATGGTTGTAGACTTTGGTTGACTTCCGGGTAGCACGCAGCTTTATACAACCTTGCTAATTTAAGTACTATAAGATGTACTAATACTACTCATTTTCGGAGATGTCGTTGCTGGTAACCTTATTGACGGTTCTTACAGCTTCATCTGATACAGGGCTCGCGATCCGAGTGATCTTGAGCTAAAAGTAAAAAATTCTAGGTCCCTAATGTAATCTAGGGGCCTAGTTGCTAGATTTAGCAGCTATCGGTCTGGGATAAGATGTTGTATTAAGTTTTGCGCGATTTCCACTTTTTTAAATATACTAATCGAACCTTTACACATATATATGTATATATAAAATGCTTATAATATGTATTTCACATACAATAGACATTTATGTGGAAATAGCAAATTAAGAACCAATTGTGTTGCTCCGAAAAGAGAAGTTTTTATTATTTACTAATTACAAACACATTTAATTAATATTTATAAAAATTTACAAATAAAATAATCAACCTGAAAAGAGAAACAAAATTAATGATTCTATTTCAGTATTCTAAGCTTGAATTATCATAACATAAAATGTTAACAACATTTTATATTATTGAGACTTTTACATCTGTCATCAACTATCATAGTCAGTAAAAAAGAAACAATAAAACTGCATGAAGTTTACTTCATTTACATACTTTTACAGTAACTTACAAAAGGATAATTTACAAATTATTATATATATTGAAGATATATATTGAACTTTTAAAGTAAATTGAACTTTTAAAAACTCACAAGACTTAATTTTTTTCACCTCTTAATCAAATCTCTAGGTATTTTTAACCTTTAATATTTGAGTCGAATTTGAAAGCTGATACATTAACAAGTTAATAATATATAAACTTGTCTCCATTAATTACCTAAAGGGTTTGTATAATACCTATCTACAAAATTCATGAATACAAACAGTTACAAAGTTAGCTCATTGAAAATGACAAATGGCAACTGCGATCCATTAAAATGCCGTTAAAAGCAACATTAAGTTGACTTCGATGGATTTATTACAACAAACGCACTTCAAAGATCGAGACGCTAATTTAAGTACACAATGAATGGATACTTAGACTATGAAAACTGTCAAAAGTTTAATTAACGTGTCATTTTATTCAACTGTAACATTCTCATAAAATATTTGAGAATAAAAAGTACCCTATGTCCTTTTCTATACATCCGACAATATGTGTACAAAATTGCACGATAATCAGTTGAGTCGTTATGGGGCGAGCGAAGTGTAAATTTTAGCGAATTTTCACTGACAAAACAAGACTTTGCGGATGATGTGCGATACAAGACAAAACAATAAATACTATGGTAACCAGGATGTGAACTTATAAGACCTTATAACGAATGAGATAATGTGTGAGTGAGTGAATGAATGAGATAATGTGTGAGTGAGTGGATGAGAGTGTGAATGAATGAATGAGTCAGTAAGTAAATGAATGTATGAATAAATGAGCAATCGAAAGAATGAGCAAGTGAATGAATAAGTGAGTGAATGAATGAGCGAATGAAGGAATGAGTGAGTGAATGAACGATTGAGTGAATGAATGAAAGAGTGAGTCAATGAATGAGTCAGTTAGTTCTATGCGTGAAAGGTTAACAAACATCTATCCAAACTTTCGCATTTATAATATTAGTAAGATTTCTTATATTTACGCGAATACTGCACATTTACATTTAACTAACTTTATAGATTTTATCGCATTTATTTAATTTTTTTGTTACCAACATTTCGAGTACATTTGTACATTGTTTCTTAAAATGCACACAAATTTCAATCTATTCGTTGTATGGAATACAAAAAAAAATCTATTGGATTTAACATATTTGGCCCCTAACGGTGAACTTATTAACTTTATCATATAACTAGTGATCTGCCCCAGCTTCGCCCGGGTAGCCTTCGGAGTCTATTGGGAACATCGCCTTTTACATACGTAGATTTTCACCTGTAAAAAAACAAAAAATGTATGTGTATCCCACGGGAACCGTACATTTTTCCGGGATAAAAAGTAGCCTTTTGCTATTCCAGACTAAAATCTATCTTTGTGCCAAATTTCATCCTGACCCGTGCAACCGTTTTAGCGTGATAGAGTAATAAACATACAAACTTTCGCATTTATAATATTAGTATGGATTACTTTACTTAAAAAAAATCTTTATATAACTTTTTAATATAGATTGTATTTTAGATGATTTAAGACCTAAAGATACATTTTAGACCATTAATAATTCTTTTAACTTATATCTGTCCACCTCATTCTTACCTAGCTTTCTTCGTATCTGATATTTTTCTTATAAAATAGATTTCAATATCTCTGTTTTTCTTAATGCCAACGTGAACTAATAACCATTGTGAAATATTGAATTCTGACAAACAACAAAGAAATATGGTTGTATTTTTATTCCTGAGTGGACACTTTGAGATGCATTGACAACCCACCGTCTATTTATAGAGGCAATATTTCCTACAAAAGAATTCCATCGTCCCTCCCTTCAGACAGTGATTGCCTCTGCCTAAATGTTTAACCTTTTAGATTTTTATCGAGCCACACTCACCTTTTCGATATTAAAAACCCCTTGTGTTCAGTCAATCGACATTCCTCCTTGCGGGTTTGATACACAATAAGTAGGTAGGCAGTAACACAGTATTACACGTCGCCGTCAATTCTTAACGCCCTTACGAAAAAGGATATAATTTTGCAGCGAAATCTTCGAATATCTTTTCAATTCGTTGTTTTTGCTATTTTTGGAATCCATTACTTGCGCCGGGTTTCTCATAGGTTTACCAAATATTTGTTCAACTAAAATACCTGTCAAGTCAAACAGTTATAATTAATTGATTGTGTATGTATTTAGGTGTATATATGTATGTTTATATGTGTATATATATGTATGTGTATGTGTATGTATGTATATGTAATATGAGATATAAATGTATAATATTTATTTTCTTTTAATATTTGTCTTATTAATTATTTATTTACTTTTTTAATACTTAACTTTTTTTTTTTAAATAAGGAGACAGCTGAAAACCAGCGCAAGGACGGTATAGTCCGTCCCTGCATATGCTGAGCTGTCTACCTTTTGTCACACTTTATAATTATTTACACTTTTAAGTATTATGATTTTTGTCAAAATTTATAATTATTGTTGCTGTAAGTCAGTGTATTTTTTTTATTATTATTTTTTATTTGTGTAATTCTGTGGCAATAAATTTGTTTTCTTTCTTTCTTTCTTTCTTTCTTCTTTCTTTATATTCAAACGATGAAGCTAAAAAAAATTGATGATTTTGCTTCTATCAATTCAAGTGACATTTGAACATACTTTGACAGTTAGCTAGCTAGGTGATCAGTCTTTCAGAAACCGGGCGTAGGTAGGTTTAATTTCGTTAGCAGTTTTATTTAGGTATACCATAAATGTAATTTATAATTAAAGCTCCTAATTAGAACAAAGACTAAATAAAGGTAAGACAAAGGAAGCGTTCTATTAAGCAAATAACATTAATAATATCTCGTCGAGGCTTGTGCGAAATTTATAAGACAGCGAAATATCGTCAGATCGCAGCTCGCTCCTCCGGGGGACATAAATAAAGGTAAAAAGATGAATAGCATAAGTATTAGTTGGGTAAAACCAAATTGTCATAGGATCCATGAGAACGAACACAATTAGGTATGTGACAAATAATGGATCTTTATCAGAGTTTAACATATGGGTTTTTTATATTTTATGGGTAAAAGTCCAAATTTGATTAGGAAAAAGCGGAAATTTATATGTGAAAATTCGAATTTGATTTCCAGAAGGCGGAATTTAAAATAAAAATATGCGCTCACGCCCGTAACCCAGAGGTGTAGGCAGAGATCATGGATTTCCATTTGGCGCGATCCTGGCACACCTCTCTCGCTTCTTCTTATTCTTTCTTCATTCATCCTTTCAACATGCCCGAACCACCGAAGCATTCCTTTCTCAATTCTAGTTACAACATCCACTTTTAAGCCACATTTTACCCTTATAATTTGATTTTCTAAATTCCGAATTTGAAATAAAAAGTCTATATTTTAAGATTGTATTTTAAAGATGTTTTGTGTATTTAGACTAGACTAGACGGATCACTTAAGAACAGAACTGTCACAAGTCAGACCTTATCTTCCAATAGGCGTGACCGTACTGTAGATAAATGATTTTCTGTAACAACATTCGAATTATAACCGTAGCAGCAGTCAGATTCAAGTTATTTTAATGTTAAATGTTTTATTTTACTTGGCACAGTAAGCAAGCGTTTGCTTAATTAGAACCTTCCTTTGACTTGATCAAAGTAGCTTCAGCTTATTTACTCTCCGAACTGGAATATTGAATGCGACCCATCGTCCGGACAGTTGCACAGTACGACACTAAATAGACTGAAAACGTCTCCATCTTTAAATAACATTCACAAGATTTGAGAGTAAATTTCAATTCATCCAATTTACTTTAAAATTAGAATTAAGCAAGCAAATGAGTCTACTTATAATTAGTGAGCTCTTATACCGATTAATATCTTTTAACAGTGGTAGAGCCTGCAACAACAACATGTTGCACGAATGGGCCGGCTCGATACCACGACCTCACAGAAAACAGGCGTGAAGTAGAACGAACTCTACGTTTCGTCTGATAAGTGAGGTGCCGGAGGCCGAATTACAGTCCTCTTCCCCTTCCCACCCTTTCCTCACAAGGATAGGATGAGCATGGGAAGAGGATTGGACGGGGAGGGTGTTAACGGGGAAACGGAAAGATCCTTTTTCCTCTCTATCCCTCCTCTGTCCTTTAAAGGTAGGCAACGCATCCGCAACACAATTACTTGTTGCGGATGTCTAGGGGTAGCGCTCACATAACATCAGGTGATCCGCTTGCTCATTTGTCACCTTCTATCATAAATTAAAAAAAAATCTACAACAATTAAACGCCGTGACACCTGGGAATGTAATGACATCTCTCTTTTCAAAATCGGAAAGCCGTTTAGTCTACAAGAGATCACAATGGTACGGATTTACATACATAGACATGCCTGTAAAAACATTACCCTCCTTCTACGTCAGTCGGGTACATAGAAGTACGGGAAAGGAGGATGTCAGAAATCAGACAAAACGTATGGTAAATACCTCTACTCCACGCTTGTAATCTGTTCCTTTTCGTGCTGCTGGCTCTACTAATATTCTATTCTGTTAGAAACATAACACCTTGTTTTTAATCCAACCTGGTTTAGACAAAGAAACATAACAGGGAGTTAACTCAAACTTATTACCTGATATGGATAATAATTTAACGATTGAATTTCCTATCTAAGAATCCGATAAGTGTACAACTCTCTACTTCGAGATCAAAAAAAAGAGAAAAACACGAAATTGTATTCATAAAAGCTAGCTTAATCTATATTTGAAAATAATAATATTATTAAATAAATAAATTCGCGCTCACGCCCGTAACCCAGAGGGGTAGGTAGAGATCATGGATTTCCATTTGGCGCGATCCTGGCACAATATTATTAATTAAAGTTTAATAACTTAACGCGACAATCATGAGCCATATAGTAAAGTAGACCCGACCAAGTCGCGTGCCGTATAACATATGAAATACTCGCCGCATGCGAAAGCTCATAACTTCGAAACCGCAACTCGGTCTCCGCGTTTCCCAGTCTCCCGGTCTCTTGGTCCCCCGGTCTCTAGGCCAGATTCATTAACGCTCTTTATATCTGCACCATTTATACCGTATTTGTATGCCTTCATAAACTTCCGCACGAGTACAATTCAAATGGAAATTAGATTTATTTAGATATTTATGTTTTTACTGTCATAGCTTTTTTTTTAATTCTTGCGTATTAAAATGAACGTTGAATGACAATTGAAAAAGAAAAAATATATATTTAGTAATAATATATTGTATATTTATGACATTTAACAGCGCCAATAGCCAAGCAGTAAGATACGGACTGCGAAATCTAAGGTCTTTGGTTCGGATTCAACATTCAAATATTGTCGTGAACCATTTCCTCGTTTTCTTTGCTAAGTTTTGTTCAATTGGCCAAAAAATGATATTTAAATATTTTTTTCACCATTAGTAATATAACTAGGATATTAATTGATTAGGCAATATATGTATGCAGAAAAAGCGAGAGAGGTGTGCCAGGATCGCGCCAAATGGAAATCCATGGTTTCTGCCTACCCCTCTGGGTTACGGGCGTGAGCGCATATTTATTTATTTTATTTATAATTAGGTAGGTATTATATTATCATGTAACAGACATTTTAGTCTAACTCAGCGCAAGAATAATTTTAAAAAATCATTTGATTTATATCTTTTGTGTAACTTTTGTGTATTTATTTAGGTGTGAGTGAGTTTAGGTTTTCATTTATAAATCTTCATACATGCTATAAACATCGTTAGACTGGCAACAATGTCTATCAGCAAAGTCTATCAACTTATATCAGCGCGAACTCCCTGAAGACTGTAAAGTTGTCGCTTCATTTTATGTTGCGCTAGCTTTCTCCGACATCAAACTAGTTCGTGTTGGAGTTGTGTTAAGTTAGAAGCATGTTCTATCAGAGTATGTGCGGGATAAGTTTGTGACAGCAAATTAAATACGAAGCTCCCATAACTAGTATAAAACTTACGACAACTTTTTTTATATTTAGTTGGAGACGCCGAAGGCGAAGCAAAGAAAAAATAACAAGAATTATATCATTGGTATCTTTTATTACATTTCATTTTCAAGGCACATCATACATTTAATATTAACTTAGATTTTTCGAATAGAGTGACAATGTTTTTTTTAAGTTAGATTTAAACTTAGTGCATTTTTAATCAGATTTAAATTCGTGTAGAAATAAAATGCATTATATTCTACTAAATTGTGCCGCAGTGTGCATTAGTTCCTAGTTAATTACGTGAATACCATTCAGTTCATTCTCACGCTCTTGCAAGAACTGACAAGAATTTATTGCACGTCTCCGCCAGTCCTTTGCAGTTAGAACATGCACCATTTGGAACTTACAAAGTCTGACTCGAGAATACAAATTCACTTAGAAATTGAATACTGATAATCTATGCCTACCTTAAGTTTTTTTACTGGATTAGAGAGCAATCACTAATCACCTAATGTTAAGCGATCTCCGACGCCCATCAAGATCCACAACTTCAAAAAAACTGCAGATGCACTGGCGGTCTTAAAGGAACGAGAAGTCTGTGTCAAAACACGTCAAATCAAATTAGTTTCTAATTACCGCTAGAGACAGATCCACAAAGAAACAGAAGCACGAAGTTACGCGATTTTGTTAGTACCTAAGGTCTGCAATGTCTCAAAGGTTAGATTTGTAAAATTCCCAAAGAGGGTTGATGTCAGTTAGGTGGCCGTTCGTAAAAACTGTAGCCAAAACCTATACAGTATGGTCTGCAATCATACCGTGCCGACCCCACACGAGTGGGTAAAAGGGCAGATGATTGTTAGCAATTGACTAATTTAAATCAAAAATAAAACCAGACCGAACATCGGTCGTAGCTAAGTAATCTATGTTCCGATCGGACGTTGATGGAGCGTTAGCGCAAGTCATGTAAAGTTCAGAATTTGTTTGAGTACAGTAGAACTTAGCAGTTTGTTAGTTAAGCTCTGAACTTCGTAAGAAATTTCAACTCTGCGATTACGAAAGTTTAAGCTAAGTTAAGGTTTTTATTTATCACCTAACATATTGTACTTACGTCTTATATAATACATACAGATTCATTATATCAGTTGCATAAAATTATATCCATATCATAGAAATCAATGAATGTAGGTAAATATTTATCACAAAAAAATATAATGTTCAACGGTTATTCTTTATTAAGATGAACTTTGAGTTCCCCCTGAGTGCGATCAAAGTATGACTTTTAATGATGTAACATGCAAAAACGAGGCGGTCTTATCTTTAGAACTATGTGTTTATCAGTGGTAGAGCCCGCAACAACATCATCTGTTGGCCGGATTGACCGGTGAAATACCACGACCTCATAGGAGGCAGGCGTGAAGGATAAATTTTGCGTTTCCTCTGACGAGTGCCGGAGGCCTA
>JWHW01034881.1:171008-184376 GCA_000931545.1 Papilio glaucus | reverse complement strand
CAGGAAGTGCTTCCAACTTGAGTAATGGTGTAATTTGCATTGTTCGCGAGACGAATTTAAGTTTTAATGAACAAAAATTAAGAAAACAGACGTTTTATGATCTTGTGGCAAGGAGAACTAAATCTATTGTAAGTGGTATGTAATATAGAACAAAATCTTGACTTTTTTATGGAGAACACGCAACAAATTACAAATGTAACAGAGAAATGATGGCTACAGATCAGGGAAGCCCCTCGCCAAAAATCGAATCTAAAGTATATGTATGTATGGTACACTCATGAAGAACACCACCATCAACCAAATACCTTAGCTGATCGTCGAAACTACTCGCTGTGTAGTTAGTACTTGATGTAATTCTCAACTTACTAGATTTAGTAATCGTTTTCTCGGCGAAATTTAGTACAGACTCCCATTGGCATTATAAGATGCTTCATAAATTTATATCTTCATGTACGAGAAGAAATCTAATTTATACATACTACATTTGATATTTTAACATTCCTAAACACAAGCATCGGTGGTTCAGTGGTAGAATGCTCGCCTGCCACGCGGGCGGCCCGGGTTCGATTCCCGGCCGATGCAAGTTTTTTGTAATACCATCAGTTTTTTATTTTTACCTTTTGGGTACATTTTTCTACGTTTTTCTCTAGTCTTGGTTATGGAATAACTAATTACTATACTTATTAACAAGATTTTCGTAATTATGCACAAGGCAGTGCGAAGAGTATAAGATACGCCATTAGTAACGTACATTGGTCTTTCCAAATAATCCCTTCAAAAAGCCGGTTAAAAACAATAACATAAATTAATCATCTTCCAAACACGAAAATATGTTTAACTAATAAAATATAGTTACGTTATATAATATTTATATAATGGATAGATAATGGATATTGAATTATAGTCAACAAACAATTAGAATATAAAAAAGTAAACAAAAAAAATGAGATGAAAATAATATTATGAATAAAATTGGATTACCAAAAAAAAGTAACAAAGAAAAACATGTGCCAATTTACGAAATAACATCAGAAATCGTCGACGCAAATTGGCACATGTCTGTTTGTGACGATCTATTATTCAGTTACTCACGTTGAGAAATAACATTCTTTTTTTACTTTCCTACGTGTATTAGTTCTACGAATATAAATAAATAAATATGCGCTCACGTCCGTAACCGAGAGGGGTAGGTAGAGATCATGGATTTCCATTTGGCGCGATCCTGGCATAGCTCGCATACATGCTCGGCGGTTATGGTTGCTCCTTATATCGCCCTTTTTTAGTCAGCCACTGATCGATATACGTTGGCGCCTCCCAACAACACTGCCACGCACTTTTAACATAAACTTATTTCGTTATTCTCTCTTCAATCACCCTTTCAACATGCCCGAACCACCGAAGCTTTTAAGCCACACTTTTACCTCATAATTCAATTTTAATCCTATCATTCAATGTCACGATAGCATACTTCAGGGTCGCATCTCAACGGCATTAACTCTACTGACAATATATGAGTGTATACCAAATATTGACAATATATGCAACAAATATTGACATTTTAAGAACAATGAGCAGCTTGAAACAACGAGCAAAGTCATATTTAAAAAACGGACAACAATGAACTGTGACATAAAAGATATTTCTTCAATTCAATGCGTAAATAAGTAAATGGTCAAATTTTATGTCAAATCAACAACTCTCAATATTTCTTAACGTAGTATGAGTACTATGGAATTCCTTATTTTATCACCTTAAAATACAACAATATAGAAAATTCTACTTTAGTGAAATATCAAAGATCGTTAAATTTTCATCAACCCTACTAACATTATAAATGCAAAAGTAACTCTGTCTGTTACGCTTTCACGCCTAAACTACTAAACCAATTTAAATGATTATGAATGAATTTATTACAGACATAGTTTCGAGCCCGAGGAAGGACATAGGCTAACTTTTAATGCGATAAAATGCTGCCCAATGTCAGTATTCCATGCGGACGGAGTTGCGGGCACAACTAGTTAATAATAAATTAACATTCCTAAGCCCTTTTTTGTAATGATTCCTCTGGATTACATTATAATTACAAAAAAATGTACTTTATAAATATAATATATTTGAATAATAACCTCTAAAGAAATCAATTCTTCGGTTGACTAAAGTCCGAGTTTGACAAACTTCTGACTTCCTCGTCGTTGCTTTACGCAATCCGCGTTTCTACGCAAAAAAATATCAAAGGATTTCTTCTTATCGATTCACTTCGGTAGAAAAACCTACGACGTTCGGAGAAAAGGACTTATATTAAAAGAGCCTTTGATATTGAAGTCCTATGAATTATTTATAATTGTCGTTCTATCATTGCAAATAGACGTTAAATCTCAAAGAAACTTTCTATATATATGTGTTAATCCTACTATAATATTGTAAATGCGAAAGTTTGTAAGTATGGATGTTTGTTATTTTTCACGCCAAGACTACTGAATGGATTTTAATTAAACTTTACTATAATATAGCTTATATATGAGAATAACATATAGGCTATAATTTATAAAGATATTGTGTGAATTGTCCAAAATATAAGTGTCAAGTAATGAGGAAAAAATTCCCCAATATGCGAGGTATTCTGGTGTGCGCTGCAAAAACCGTTAGAGTTACACGTTTATAATGTTTAATGTTCACCTTAAATAGTCCTACAAAAAAGCCCGCAACAGCATACATCTATATTTTATGTGTAGGCCATTATCGCCAAAGGTAGGCAGGGCCAGCTAGTAATGAAATAAGTTAATCTTACTTATTTCTTGCGATCCATAGATCCAACGCGTTTTTCTTATTTTTAGACCATAGTTTAGCAGTACATACAGTACAGTACACACAGAGCCAGGCTTTACGACTACTACGAGTTTAGTAGTAGTTGGTAGAGAAAGGCATACAGAAAAAATAATGGGGGTGGGATAAATACTTGCCATTCTGTTGTCTCTAACAATATAGTAAGCTTTCTGTGAGCGTGTGAAAACATCCGTAGCTTTGACATCTGTTTAATGTCGTTTATACTCAAATATTCTACATAATGTTGAACAAACTTACAAAATAAACATGTTTCATCTGCTTTATAGCATTGAACTGTTTGTTTCCGGCACGGACAGCTGTATTTGCTGACGCCGTAACAAATAGCTGACGAATGCAAGCGTAATGAGGCCGAATTGGCTCATCAAAGTATTATTTGTTCGTAATTTATTTTGTACACATTTTTTATAATAACCAACAATAATTGACACAATTTTATCTCTGAAGGTGTTTGCCTGCTTTTTGTGACTGAATTGTCATATATTCGAGGAGGCAACACACCGACACCGGACTTGAGATGGGAGAATGCAGGATTTCAGCGTTAACTTCTTAAAGACGGGAAAACTCTTCGGGAACCTCGGCTAGTTCCAGTCTGAAAGTTTGGAGCAAATACGCAATTACTTTACGTAGACTAAACACACCAATATACTACGAACAGTTATAAGTTAAAGTACGGATTCATGATTCTACGTCATTCGGTGAAAGGTTATCTTCAATAGCTTGCATCATCGCGACATTCGCGATATTCTCGCTATGAACATTTTGACATTTAGTTCACTTAACAGCAAGCATCGATGGTTCAGTGGTAGAATGCTCGCCTGCCACGCGGGCGGCCCGGGTTCGATTCCCGGTCGATGCAGTTCATTTTTGTTTTTTTTTTTATTCTGCCGATACAGAGACCGGGGTTTGTCTTAAATGCCTTTTCAGTGAAAATATGCTGATACGTTAAAGGATACAGAATCATTTTAATTATATATATATATTATCTTTTATATAAAATTATCTTTTATTTTAGTCATGAAAGCAAAAACTTTGTCGCAACATTTTAAACCAAGGTTGAAAATCGAATCAAACCTCATGGAAGAGGTTGAAGAACGTCCTTAAAAAGCCCTGAATTAAAACTTTGTTTTTGATTTATTAAAGGGGTACATTTTGGTTTCTGGATAAAGTACTTCTGAATAATTTTGTTATGATTATGAGGGTGCCCGAGAGGTCCGAGCCTCGGCTAGATCGGTTACTACTGTCTGACTACACGTTACGCTGTATAATGGAAATAGTTTGCTGGCAAACTGGTACCAAATAATTTGTATACATCCAGCTATAAAAGTCAGAAGGGAAGAATATAAAAAGTGTGCAAACTAAAATATTCACAAACGTCGGTTCTCTGTCTGGTGTTCTTCTAAATCAATAAGACTGTTAACTATAAAACACAGTCATAAGGACTGCCTTCAGAAGTGAAAATTCAAAACAGGCAGGGAAAGCGCGACAATATTTCAAAATAAAATAAATAACCAACAAATTTTAAACAATAAGATTCGAGAAAAATGAATGAAAAAATTTGTCAAAATACAAATAAGCATGTAGTTCACGCGAACCTATAAGGTTTTCCCCTACCAAATGTAGTCTAACGCGACTAAAGAAGTATTCAATTCAATAATAAGTTCTTTATTTACAACACTATACAAAAGACGATAAATAATTTACTAAATAGATCGTATTTGCGTCATCGGCGGAGGACTTAGGTACAAATATTATAAATAAGGTAAAGCATAATTAATGGAATTATTGGAAGGTAGAGCTGTAAATGTTGCGATGCTTTGCGAGTAGCCGGTGATAAAACAAGATGGCGTAATAAGACGAAGCTCATAGATAGAGGTGGTCACGTCTCTCATACATGAGGAATACGACCTGGGTATGAGAGAACCGTGAAGACAAAGTGTTGACAAGACCAAAGTATTGAATATAACATCCCAATGTGTTTTTATTTAATAGAAAAACTCTCAACGACATCTGTCTAATTTTAACAAACTAAAATAAGGAGGAGGTTTTCAATTCGCTTGCTTTTTTGTATGTTTTTTACTTCAGAACCTTAACATACATACAACTAATGCGATGACGAAACTCAGCGGCAGGAATTGTTCCAGACAATTCTTCAGAACACTGATGAGAAAGACGGTAAAATGCAAGGGAACTGACGTTCTGTTTATATGTTTAAGGTGTCCACTAAACAATTTGTTTGTATATGACATTTATTTACTTATTATTAAAAAGTAATGTTAAGCACTGTAAGTAAATAAAACAGATGCATCGGCCGGGAATCGAACCCGGGCCGCCCGCGTGGCAGGCGAGCATTCTACCACTGAACCACCGATGCTTGATAAATTAGTACTAGAATTCTCATGATATGCTATTACTTTATCCAGTAAGTTTGTAAGATTCCGCTTTGAGATGGCGTAATGCTGTGACCTTGATAATGTTCCTATGCGGGCAGAGTCACGTCTTGCAGTTGTAACATTATGTTGTAATATTTATGTTATTAAAATGAAGACCTATACTAATATTTAATAATGTAATATATACATTTGTTTGCATTTTACACTAATATAAAAATTAAAGCTTATCATAATTCACAATGGGGTCAGATTAAAGAAAACAAGTAGCTTTCCATAATTGGTTGGCAATTGTAGAATGCAGATTTACTTCTGTATTCAGCGTAATGAATGAGGTTACCGGATACCCAATCCATTCCGTCTATGTATTAGATATTTTAGATATCTCAGACATATATTTCTGTCTTCTTTTCATTCTCTTGATCTTTTAGGGCAGTGGATATTATATGACCACTATAGGCATCTCCAACAAGTTAAGGAATTGTAAGTGCATTGCCCACCTTTATTAGACAAAGGAAGGGATAAAGAGAAGAAAGAATATTTTCTTTTCCTATCTATCCCCACCCTGTCAAAGTCTCTTCCCTTTCCCAGAAAAAGAAAAGAGAAAGACTTTAAAGGACTAGGCCATAGGATTAGTAGACTACTGATGTCCGTTTCTTCTACTAGTCTGGTCATTTTCGATGTTAATGGATAGCGGTGTTCATTTGACACCAGGACTTGGTCATTTGCCTTCTTCTTCTATTAATAATTAATGTGGTTATAAAATGGGGACCCGTGAAGCGACCATCTGTGTTTCATCCGATGAACTACACATTCATTATTCCAATATTGGGACAATACAAAGAAAATATGATATCTTAAGTATACACGCCTGCTATAGTCATGTCAGTTCGGATGAGAACATTGGATAATGAGGAGCCGAATGATTTCCTTTTCTAGACGCAATTCAATTTTTATTTTTTTACGTTAGTGTTGTTGAGTACATGCACTACTGCAATTAGAGTAGTTTTAAAACAAGCATCGGTGGTTCAGTGGTAGAATGCTCGCCTGCCACGCGGGCGGCCCGGGTTCGATTCCCGGCCGATGCAATCCTTATTTTCGAATTATTTTTACCGAAATAATTCATGAGAAATGTTTTACAGTGGTAGAGTCCGCAACAACAACATCTGTTGCACGAATGGGTCGGCTCGACCGGTGAAATACCACGACCTCACAGAAAACAGGCGTGAAGTGGAGGTACTCTGCGTTTCGTCTGATGAGTGAGGTGCCGGAGGCCTAATTTCAGTCCTCTTCCCCTTTCCACCCTTTCCTCATAAGGACAGGATGGTAACCGGAAGAGGATTAGACGGGGAGGGGTTTGGCGGGGAAAAGACCCATAGACATCCACTACAAGCAACTCATTTGCTTGTAGTGGATGTCTATGGGTAGTGATCATTTAAGATCGGGTGAACCGCTCGCTCGCTTGCCACCATCCATCGTCTTCCATGAAAAGAGTATACATATAGAAAATTTGACATCCACCGTCCAAATATTATCAACAACGAGAAAGCGTTATTATAAAATACTCTACGATTTCCTTTTACTGGTCTAGTAAAATAATTACTTATACCGAGTAACTAAACACGACTCTGGGGACCTTCACGACAAGATCTCTGGCGAGTGCCGACTAACAAAGCGCGGTGGTTGGTGCGGTGGCGTTAACTAAAGTCAAAGAGATGCACTAACTAACTCTGAGAGGGACACTAAGTGCCTTGCATTTTCCTGATGAGATTTATTACCTAATTGTAAATTATATAGGAACATCTGTATGAATTAAATTACTGTTAAACTTAGATAAAACGTCACTTTAAGGTTCTTTTAAGGTAATGTGGAGTATAGTTCCTAACCAATATAAATGTGAACAGAGTTTGTTAGGCTTTAACTCCTTAACCACTCAACTGATCATCATGAAATTTCGCATACACATTGTGAGGTGTACAGAAAATGACGTGGGCTACCTTTTTTCCTAATAATAAAACTGTTCCTGAGGTACATAAAACCTTCATTTACAATATCGGTTGTCATGGTAACGCTTCATGTTTCAACACTAACAACTTTTAGCTCCATATAACCTACAATTCGAAGTTATTATACGCGTCATCTTAGAAAAATTTCTACCTTGGAAAATAAGCTAGTATAGTAAAAATAAAGTAATAAAATATATAATCTCTGCCCGTCTGTCTGGATCACTGCTTTCTGAGCGTTTATATCTTTTGTACTTTTTTATCACTAACTTAATAAAAATATTATGATCATTCTTGATACTTTGAGCGGGTGAAAGTATACCTAAAAGTTTATCGTTACAATGCTTTTCAATATATATGAACCGTAAAATTGGATAAAAGATATAAAATCGTCATAAATAAATATGAAGATTGTATATTTTAAAAGCAATGTGAATGAAAATAGTTGCTAGAATCGATATGAAAGTCACCGATACGCTTACTCACAATCTATTGAGGCCGTGGGTTCGAATCCTAACGCAATGGTGTCACGTGTTATGAAATTAGTTTTTCGTACTAATTGAAAATTGTTGTGAATGTCACGTGCATTACGGTCATTTTCAATATATTTTTTTATCAAATTCATAACAAGCATCGGTGGTTCAGTGGTAGAATGCTCGCCTGCCACGCGGGCGGCCCGGGTTCGATTCCCGGCCGATGCAATATTTTTAACAAAATTTTATTTCCGTAATAACTATAAAAATATTTCGTTTTTTATTTTAAAAAGGAGTATTGCATCGGCCGGGAATCGAACCCGGGCCGCCCGCGTGGCAGGCGAGCATTCTACCACTGAACCACCGATGCTTGTTTACGCTATGATAAATAGTGAAAGTGATCAAAATTAGAAAGGCAACTTGGTAAATTTATAACTCATCACGAGCACTATTAGAAGATTACCAAAGAGCAAGGTAGAGGGCAATGCTTGGAGTATCTTTGCGAAATCACATAAAAGATTATATCATACGCAGTAGAACCAAAGTGACCGCCGATATTGCCTGAAAACAATGCAAAACTTACTTGGCAATAGGTCGGACACATTGCTCGTAGAACAGATGGCCGATGGAGCCGAAATGGCGGCCACGTACAGCTCGACGCAGGATAGGTAGGACTCCTACTAAATGATTTGTTCAAGGTTGCGGCAGTCTACTGAATTAGGGCGCGGCAGGGGACTAATATCGTCTGAAATGGTGGAAAAAATGGTTTAAGGTGTGAAGTGTGAATGCTAATAATGATAAATGTTTGGACTGAAATTAGGCCTCCGGCACCTCACTCATCAGACGAAACGCAGAACATTTCTACTTCACGCCTGTTTTCTGTGAGGTCGTGGTATTTCACCGGTCGAGCCGGCCCATTCGTGCAACAGATGTTGTTGTCGCGGGCTCTACCACTGTAAAACAACTACATTGAAGTCCATATATAGAATAGCCCTATTAATCAGAACCTCACAAACTGTTTCTTTTAAATCACGGCTGAGTGGCTGGATATGAAAGCGACGTTTTACATAATGGTGAAGTTATAGAGGAAGGCGAATGAACTATGTACAGCTGTGAACTGGTACAAACTGATGTGTAGAGAGTAGCTAATAAAATTATCGGGGATAACAAGGCGATGTCTCTCTTAAGGCACTGATCTGTCCGTCTGAGGGATGATGTGTACAGTTTTCTTCATCAGAATAAATCGTAGTGTGGTATTGTTATGACAATAAAAAATCATCTCAAGAGGACTTTCGCATTTTCCCTATCTATCGTTATAGTCTTGACAGATTGGTAGTGGTCATCAAGTAATTGTAGTGATTCACTTCACTCTTCCACTTCTCCCTTACTGCTTGCTGCCTCTTTCGAACAATCATGCAGGAGGATGACCAATGCCGCTTTGACCAGGTCGATAATCCTTATGGGTGATCTTCCTCAAGCCCTGGTCCCATTTACTTTTCCCTGCACTACCAAATGCACGATTGACACATTATACCTAAGACTAACAGTGGTAGAGTCCGCAACAACAACATCTGTTGCATGAATGGGCCTGCACGACCGGTGAAATACCACGACCTCACAGAAAACAGGCGTGAAGTAGAAGTATTCTGCGTGTCGTCTGATGAGTGAGATGCCGTAGGCGTGATGTCAGTCCTCTTCTCATTCCTACCCTTTCCTCATTAGGATAGGATGGGAACGGGAAGAGGATTAGACGGGAAGGGAGTTAACGGGGAAAAGGAAATATCCTTTTTCCTGTCTATTCCCGATATCCTCTGTTCATTAAAAGTAGGCAACACACCTGCAACACATTTGCTTGTTGCGGATGTCTATTGGTAGCGCTCCCTTAACTCCGCTGCTCGGTTGCCACCTCCTTGCATAAAAAAAGACTATCTATAGATTAAAAAAATAATAATGGTGCAACAGCATCGTAATGACAAAGTGTTTCGTCCTTTACCTGAAAATAAAAATATCAATCTGTAATCGTGCAATCGTTGGTTTATCTGCGTCATACGTTATTTACAGAACTCATCATTTTTGAACACTTTCACTACTGTTTACAATGCAAACAAGCATCGGTGGTTCAGTGGTAGAATGCTCGCCTGCCACGCGGGCGGCCCGGGTTCGATTCCCGGCCGATGCAAGAAAAACTATTTTGCTAGTTTTTAATGAACTGTACTTTTGATTCATAATAAAGCTAATGATTAATAAATTGATTTGATTATAACTATTTTGTAGCGATTATCAATATTATTCATCCTTCCAACTATTACCTATTCATTGAGATCAATGATATTGGCTGCATCGTGTCCGGCTTCAGTTTCGTTTGTGAACAAATTATTCAACTTAATTGTATAATTTTGTACTTTGTAAAAGTAATTAAAATTCAATGCAAAGCTTTCTCTTAAACTGAATTTTACTTTTCTTATCGGCAGGTAAATAAACAAAAATCAGAGACACGAACATGCGACCAACTCACACTTTTTTCTCTCTCGATAATTGTCGTCTTGATTTTTAATCAGTCTTATTTCTCTGCATAGTCGAGTTGGTTGATGTTACAACTAATTAAACCAAAATACGTGCGGAAGGCAGCTTGCTTCTACTATTCAACAGTACATCACTCAACGCATAATTTTAGTAAAAATTGCCGATTGTGGTCTTTTTACTTTTGCATTATTATATTTTATTTTTCACTTAATCTACCCTGTATTGAGGATATTAATACAAAAAAGAATTCTTGAAATCGGTGAGTGTGTTTTGAGAATAAGCGAGACTAACTGTCAATGATATAATCTGAAAAATTAAAACCTTGCTTATTTTTTGCGACGCCAAATTCCTTTTTTGTATAAATAAATATGCGCTCACGCCCGTAACCCAGAGGGGTAGGCAGAGATCATGGATTTCCATTTGGCGCGATCCTGGCACACCTCTCTCGCTTCTTCTACATTCATACATCTACGCATACATGCTCGTCGGTTATGGGTGCTCCTTATATCGGCCTTTTTTAGTAAGCCACTAATCTGATCGATATAAGTTCTCCTAGGGCGTCCCCTACCAACACTGCCACTCACTTTTGCTACATAAATTTGTTTCGTTATTCTCTCTTCATTCATCCTTTCAACATGCCAGAACCACCGAAGCATTCCTTTCTCAATTCTAGTTACAACATCCACTTTTAAGCCACACTTTTCCCTTATAATGGTATTTTTAATTCTATCATTCAATGTCACGCCTAACATACTTCTTAAGGATCGCATCTCAACGGCATTAACTCTACTAGCATGCTTTTCCTGCCAAACCCAGCTCTCACTACCATACATTAAAGTGGGGACTAGTACAGCATTGTGTATTGCCAGACGAGCCTTCATAGACACATTCTGACTCCTCACAACTGTACCTATAGCCCCATTCATTTTATTTCCTGCATTCACTCGTCGTTCAAAATCTTTAACGTGCTTACCATCTCTACTAAACATACACCCCAAATACACGAACTCATCCACCTGTTCCACTTGTTTACCGTTAGTATTTATATCAATTACTGTCTTACTCTGTTCTCTTTCAAACACCATTACTTTCGTCTTATCTACATTCATCTTCATACCTTTACCTTCTAATTTATATTATATTATATTCCTTTTTTGTATTTAATAAAAAAGAAAATTGGCGGATATATTTATCCAAGTTACAAACACTGTTAATTCTATTAATAAAAATGGTGCAAGTTTTGTGCATTTACTATGATAAAGTGAAAAACAACTGTTTTTGTTATTTTGTATAAATTTTTCATATTTTATCTTTGCTTTATGTTAGAGAAGTCATATTTTAAGCATTGTAAAAATAAAATGTAGAAAATGTCTCACTATTTTTTTACTATTCACATGAATTTACTAACCGATAGCTTCAATTCGATTGCCAGTGAATTAATGAACTGGGACTTGGGGAGCGGCGTACGCCACCGCAGACAGATATAATTATATTTTATTCATGTTACTTAATTGCGTCGTGCCATTTATTCCACGGTAAAGTAAAAAAAATGTTAGAAGGGTGACGGCTTCTCCGTCTTTTTAAGGAAAGACCCTGAAAATATTCAAGAAGAAAGCTCGTTTTTTGATTTAAACTTCTAAATTTCTATCATTCTTACATATCAAGGGGTAGGCCAAGGCAAATTGCTCTTTAACCTGATAGCCGATGGAGGAAAAAGTTTCGAGGCCAGATGCAACAGTGGTAGAGCCCACAGCAACAACATCTGTTGCACGAATGGACCAGCTTGACTGGTAAAATACCACGACCTCGCAGAAGATACGTAAAGTAGAAGTATTCTACGCTTCGTCCGATGAGTGAAGGGCCAGAGACCGAATTCTAGTCCTCTCCCATCCTTTTCGAATAAGGAAAAGATGGGAAAGGGCAGAGTGCGATTTGACGGGGATGGATAGGAAAACGAAATATCCTCCTCCTCCTGCTCCTGCAATTTGAGCCTACGGGAGGCCACCGGTTGAGGCCGCGGAAATAGTTATCATAAATATCATATCATTACCATTAATTGGCCTCAAGGCTAAATATGAGCTATCAAGGACTTATTTTTTTTATATTCAAAGAGAAAGATCATGATATGAGCTAAGCAGACAATGACAGCAGAACAAGCAAATGTCCGTAACTCCTGGACACACACTGGTGAGGTCGTGGTATTTCACCGGTCGTTCGTGTAGCAGATTTTGTTGTTGCGGATTCTACCACTGTTCTTGTATTTAAATAAAAATATAACCATTGAATATTATCATAATTAAAGAATAACATTTACAAATTTTTATTTCGTTATTCACATTGATTTGTTTCCCTCCGAGAGAATACAAAAATAAAATATTCACGTAAAAGCAGTTTGAAACACCTTTCATAATGTCTAAGTTATATTTAATTATAATTAATAAAACCCAACTCGACGAAGATATGCCTTGAAAAATATTTTTAATCTCATTTCTATTTTGTTTTTTCAATAGACTTCCGACATCCTTGACGTTTGCAGAGAAAAATTTAATCTAGCGCAAAACCCAAGAGCTTTTTAATAAGCTAAGTTGAAAAATGGACCGAGTTATAAGTTATTTAACTTATAAAAGGGCTTATCACTTTTTTTTTAATAAGATTTAGATTTAAAAGCAATTTGCTTTGCAAATGCTAATTAATTCCCGAAGAGGGTTGGAGTCAGGCAGCCGGTCGTAGCCAAAACCAATATTGTATAGACTACGGTCTTACTGTGCCGACCCTACTTAATGTAGGAAAGGGCAGGAATAAATAAAATATACCGCTTTGTACTTCAGTAGATAATTTTTAAGTTAAATGAGTATAGTTATACTAATTTTGATTAACATTTTAATATAGTAACTCGAAGGACCATATTGTCTATTCCCTGACAACTGAGATGCCGTTAAACTTAAATAAAAGGCTTCTACTTCACCTTAACCCTACTCATCAAAGTTACGCAGGCCCAATTATGTTCTCTTCCCTTTTTCCTTTCCCAGTACTTCCTATATAAAGGCTGGAAAGATTTACGTAACTTTTCTAATTGCTACAAATGTTAATAGGGAGCGGTGACAATATTACGTCCGGAGGGCGAGGGGGTAAGTAAGC
>JWHW01034881.1:148888-170239 GCA_000931545.1 Papilio glaucus | reverse complement strand
AGTGTGCGAGTCGTTTTGTTCCGAGTCTATAAGACCTACATCACTAAAAGCTTCACTGTACACAGTTTTCACTTTTCCGTTTTATTGAAATGCAGTATTTGCATTCTAAACTCTTCTGTCTACATTCATTTACATTTTTCATTTGGTTTTAATATGTAAATAGCCAAGCTTTAAGTACTTCAACAATGGCATAGCTCGCACCAGCAACTGTAACACTGTGCTCATTACCCAGGAAGTACTGGTCCGCATAGAATACAGGAATGAAGTAAAAGCGGCACCTTCACTTCACTCCTGAATTTTACAAGCCACATCCCCTCTTTCCTTGCATCTATCCTTTCCCTAATCCACTAAATCTACTCTCTTTCATCTAAAAAGGTGACAACGCGTCGCTTTCTTCTTCTTTCTTGAGATTTTAGCAGACGCTATGATTTTTACCTACTAAAGTAAGAATACAGACCAGCTATGCCCCACGTTCCTCCTTCTCGCTTAGCGTTATTATTATTTCTGTTTCGCTCCTAAGGGTAGTATGTTAAATAACCTATAACCTTCCTTGATACTTGAGCTGTCAAATGCAAAAATATTTTTTTAAATCTGATTAGTAGATCATAAGATTAACGCATTCAAACAAACGATTTCTTATCTATCATAAAGTATAGATTTCTATTATATTTTGTATAATAAAAAAGTGTTCATAGGACTAGTATTTATGTGCGGCATCGTCCATCATTACCAGCCTGTCCCTTTTCCTATACGAGGGTTAAAGCAATAAAACACACTGACGCAGCAACTTGCCCGCGGGAACGAATTACTAACATTTTGCCTTGACGTTGATTAGTGTCGGTTTATTTTATCGTTTTTGTATCTTCTTAAAAAACTTCTCAGACTCTTAACTTAAAATAACTTATTAAGACAGCGTTCGAGTGAAGTGAAGACCGTTGCGTTGACAAACATTTTGTTTCTCTAACCTGCAATTTACTTATATAAACACAACTTCAAAAATTTTTGCTTATTGAGGATACATATTTGGTCACCAAGCGTTAGGTAAATCTCATGCATGGTGCCTTCTTCTGCCTTTTAAATCTTTTTAAAATAATTAATATATAACTTCTCATCTTTTCTGTTTGACCTCCTCTATCAAAGGTAGGCAACGCATCTGCAACTCATTAGCCTGTTTGTCATTGGCATAGGTATGGTCGTGTGTTGCGTACCGCTTGCTCGATTGCCACCTTTTATTATAAACAAATAGAAAATTAGACATGTTGGAAGTTAATAGCGATTCTGAAATCCATCTTGTAGAACCGAATAGCTTTTCACAACACGCTATACTGTCTTTAACATCGCTCTGTCTTAACATATCCTTGTAAGGCAGGTAGTTTTTTTGTCACCTGATGTTAAGTGATCGCTACCCATAGGCATTCGCAACAAGCAAATGAGTGATGCGTTGCCAACTTTTGATGGACAGAGGAGGGGATAGGAAAAGGAATTTTTTTCCTCCTATTCATCCACTCCCCCTTCCACTCCGCCGTCCAATACTCTTCCCCTTCCCATCCTATTCTTTGTAAGAAACAATAGGAAGGGAAAGAGAGCTAACATCGGACCTCCGGCACCTCACTAATCAGACGAAACGAAAAAGCATACAATACTCGTACCACGCCTGTCTTATACGAGGTCGTGGTAGCGCCGGTCGAGCCGGCCCATTCGTGCAACGGATGTTGTTGTTACGGGCTCTACCACTGCTAACTTGATTTGTTGTGTTTACAGTATAATCACGTTGTAGTTTTGTCCTTTTTATCGTTGTCACGTAAATGCATCATCAACGGATTTTATTCACTCTCGCGCGCTCACAACTCATCGCGTTTCCTTTCTAATCTTGATTTGTCTTCCTATTTCTTTCATTCTTGACAAGCATCGGTGGTTCAGTGGTAGAATGCTCGCCTGCCACGCGGGCGGCCCGGGTTCGATTCCCGGCCGATGCAACCCATTTTTATTATATTACTGAGTATTGTTTTTTTAATTGTCTTTTTGCTTGCCATTTATAAAGTTTGAACAATTCCTAACTTTATGTTAGCGTTTCCTTTTGACATTAATTGTTCCAGGTTTAAAAAAAAACTGGATTTTACATAAAATGTTTTACCAAAACTCTACAACTCTCAAGAGAATAACTTAGGAAGTGGGTCCATTGACATCTGTCATGTCGGAATGTCGTCTAACTACGACTTCGGGGATTGTTGTCCGGAGATTTCCTACAACTGTTTCTTGTCAAGTTGTTCACTAACTTGAAACTTAATGAACTAACTTATACTTAATACATTAATATTAAAATCTGGTGAATCTTTATTTCTACAAATAAATGAACCTTTTTTTTAATTTTAAGAACACTTAATCCCTTCCCATCATATCTAAGGTAGATTCCCTGCACACGGGGAAAAAGGACGCTCGACTTTTTTACTCGATAAATAGCGAAATCTATTATTTTTGAGATCGAGCGATATAAAAAAAACTAGGTTTAACCACTCGAATTCGATTTTACCAGAAAAAAAATCCTAATCTATTTTGACATCTGTCAAGTGAAAATATTTGACATGTCTCATCTCACCGTTAATTTGCATAAGCAGAATTGAAATCGCTACTTTCGACCACTCGTTCCTGATTTCGACTGCTCTTTCAAACAGCAACTCACCTCATTGTTGTGGATACAAGTACTTCTACTTCACGCCTGTTTTCTGTGAGGTCGTGGTATTTCACCGGTCGAGCCGGCCCATTCGTGCAACAGATGTTGTTGCGGGCTCTACCACTGTTAAAATTTCATTTTTTAAACCCTACAAAATCCTCATAATATCTATTTATGTTTTCTTGACTATTCATCAGTGTTATCGGATACGTCTAGAAATTTCCAGGAAAAACAATATAAATACAAAATTCCTGGAATATAACAAACATGGTACAAACCAGGTGTATTCATTTAAAATTCATCTACGCTAGCTGGAGTGTCCACAAGATGCAAATATGCAATACATTATAACTAAAAATATCGTATATAAATCGTTATATTATGTAAATTAAAGCAAGATTTTATTACTTAAATTTCCTAGAATTTCGCATTTATTTTCAGTTCGTACTGAGGCAATTAGGTAATGTATTATGACCTAGAGCTTGGATTATCCATTTTATTGATTACATACAGGCATCGGTGGTTCAGTGGTAGAATGCTCGCCTGCCACGCGGGCGGCCCGGGTTCGATTCCCGGCCGATGCAAGTTTTTTTTTAAATAAACATTCGTTTTAAAATAATAGAAGTACATAATACAGGCATTCGCTATCTACTTTACACCAATTTTATGTGACTGACTTGTTACTGTTTGCCTGGAGGAAGCGTCTACTTGCACGTCAAACTTGAGGCAACAAAAGGAGCCTAGCCTAAGCCTCTTTAAGAGTAACAACTGACTTGTGGAATTATTAGTCTCCAAAACAATACGACTCAGGGTCCTTCAATGAAAGAGCGTACTCCAACCTTAAAGGCTGGCAGCGCATCTACATTTCCTTTGGTATTGTGGATGTACAACAGACATCATCGTCTAAAGCTAACGGATCACCGCCGCCAATCAGCTATTGCTCGTTTGCCTTCTTCACCTAAAAAAAACTAAACTCGAAGGCTCCCTCGGGAATCTCGGCTCGGGTCGTTACTTTATTATTGTTACTGGATTGGGAGGTTGCCGAGTTATTAGGTCGCTTCAGCGGACGCTCCAAGGAGTGACTAAAAGGGTCTCCGAGACAACCTCCGCTTGGGCTGTCGCTCATTTTGCGTTTAGGATTCCGATCCGAGGGTGCCCGAGAGGGCAGGAATCCGCACCTAGAATATTTTAATGTTTAAACATTCAGAACTCCCATTGATTTCAAATTTTATCTGAAAGCCTAAAAATATTATATTAAAAATATTTTCATCATTTGCAATGTTGATTCCCGGCCGATGCAATAATATTTTCCACTAGATTTTAATTACATACAATAAATACTAACAATCTGCAATTATTTTGAGTTTATCCGGAACAAACAATCAAATCTATTCTCATGATAATATTACTACAGATTAAAAAAGATCTTACGTTTTTAATTGTTTTAGGATAGGCAGAGACAGCAGACGTAAGACGGAATAGTCTGCTATTAAAACTGAAATTCATATTTAACATACAAATATTAATCGAGCAATTTTTGTTAATATATATATGTATGTGTAATATGACATTTTTCGGCTATCTCGGTAATGATTTGGACCAAGTTTTTATTTGTAAAATTATCTGTATCTACTTTTATGTCCACGAAAGAAATGAAACTGATTTTTAGAACGCAATCCTTTGTAACCTCCTTTGAAATCTCTGCATTGTTAACAATAAATGATATCCCAGTGGTACCTTGAAATTCTGTAAAATTGCGGTAGATTTTATTTCGAACACTAAATATCTTCGGAAAAAATGCGATCTTATGGTGACCGAGATATAAAGTAATTTTCAAATATTTACGTTAACAAGAGCGAAATGCAGTAACAGATTATGCCGGGTCTCCGCAATTCCCGAGGCGTTATTTACCCTCTGTCACGTCCATATTGTATTAGGCCGGCCCCAAATTGTCAATATTGCGTAACTTGTCACGTGCCCCGGGTCCTAACTGTTACTCAATGAATCATTTGAATTTCATGTGAGCCGATGAAAAGAAAATTACATAATGAAATTTATTCACAACTAACCTTATGCCTGCGATTTTGTCTTCTTTTGGCCATTGAAGGGTTAATAACTTTTTCAGTTTTCATTCAAAATTATTTTACACTTCATGTATTTTATTTTTGTCTACAAACTTAACATGTAAAGAGGGTTGAAACGCTTTCCGCTTTTTATTGATGTTACTAGATCGCAAATGATACAGATCGCGTTCACTTAGCAAAGATATTATGAAGTTGACATTTTTAAAAATGTTAATGTAAAAAAAATAAACAGAACTATAAATAGCACCCTTAAATAAACCGGTTAAAAAATCCTTAAAATTGTAAAAAGCCTTAATTTCTTGTATATCAATTACAGTCTTTCAAAACATAGTAAAACGAATGCATCGGCCGGGAATCGAACCCGGGCCGCCCGCGTGGCAGACGAGCATTCTACCACTGAACCACCGATGCTTGTTTTCTGTGGAACAATTGAAGTATTTTTTTTATATAGAAAAGTGAGGAAAAACAGTAATCCCTTCTACATTTGACGACTAGATAATATCCACATGCGTTTCCGTTTATTCAGTACAAAATAAGAAGGGAAGCGGTCAAAGATTCGACCTACTGCCATCTATAGATACGAACTACGATCGTCTTGTTGTCGTCTCCTGTTAAAGTTTTTCCGTTGGAGTCGGCTGATTTAGGCGACAGCAGTTATATCCTGAGCCGACTTCTTCTGCTGTCTGATTTTACTTTTCTTGTCGTAACTTTAGAACATCGTTAGATCCATGGCATGTACGCCCAAAAGGTCAAGTTCACCTCAATTAAAAGGAAACATTCGAGTGTACCTTGATCAAATAATATATGTACAAAAATTTAGTAAGAACAAATTATTTTTAGCTTTGTTAATAATTAAATACTTATTACGGCTTTCCGCAGAGTCGTAAACCGCATGGTAGTATTTAGCGGCACCTGGCCACATGTACATACACAAAATGTACTTAGTTCAAATATTCTTGGTACAAAAACATAAAAGTTTTTGTACTTATTATTCGGAATATTTTACAAGACACGTGAAGTGATCACGTTATTTCATTTTTAAATGCAATGTAATGACATTATTAATTACCTTGTAACGCATTGCACTCTATGTAACTAGCCTAGATAAAGGTTAGTTACATAGAGTAGTGCAATATTCAGTTTCATTTACAAAATGTGGTTAGTGTTGGAGTGTTTATCAGACTATCTGTGCACGGAGAGAATTAAGTGTATCCCATTTCTGATTACTTCATTCCAATTTAAGCTTTATGAGTAAATCATACAGACCATATTGCTTTATATATTATAGTACAAATTATACTTAGCGTATTAGAGAACATCAGTAAACATGGTCCCTGCAGTTGATTCTGGAATATGTTTAATCAATTTGTAGGATTGCTTCATAATCTACATAATTTATCGCAGTTTATCAGTCAAAAGTGTGATTTCTAAAGATAATATTGGGACCATAGTTTATAAACTTTAATATGATCAAACTTAAAAGATAAATGAGAAAAGAAAGAGAAAGATAACGGCTGCGGTATCGGTAGAATCTGTTTTATAGCAAACTAACAAACGGTTCATCCGATATTACATGACAAGTAGGCATTTGCAACAAGATAATAAGTTGCAGATGCGTTGCCTCATTTTAATGGGACAGAGAAGGGGAAGTTTCCTTCGCCTACCTCCTTTCCCTTCTTTATTAGAAAAAGATAGGAAGGGGAAAAACATGGATACCTCCAACACCTCACTCATCAGACAAAATGCACCTTCTTCACGACTGCCTCCTGTTAGGTCGTGGCATATGTCCGATCGGGCACACCCATTCATGCAACAGATTGTTGCTAGTTCTACCACTGTTAGAGTCGCCAAAGATATATAATAACAACGTAATTCCTAAATCTCTGTCACAATGCTTAATCGACATAATGTTTATCTACTTTTTATGATACAATTTTTAAATATACCAATATATTACTTGAAATGTACCTAATTACCATTTAGAGTACAATTTTCACTTGATACTGATATGATTTAGCATTAACTAAGGTAAGGGGCACCTTTATTTTTTTTTTTTTCATTACCTAGGTAAACTTAATATTATGGCATTTGAGTAAAATATTATCGAATCATGATTATCCTCACAGCTTTAAATGTTTTTAAAATTTTATACAGTTTTTATTGTTTTACTTCTTTATTATTCTTTAAAATTTTGAAGCGTGTTAAATTACTTAATTTTTTTTTAGTCAGGAGGGCGATTTTGTTTGACGTTACTCATCTAAGTTTGATTCGTTCATTGTGTGTTGCTTTATTACCTGTATTAACTTTATATTAATTGCCGTGAGGGTTAAGCCCGGGTCGATGCCTTTATTGAAAGCAGTGGGCGACAACAAAGAGCGGTTGTGGTCGCATCAAGCGAACAGTCCCGGCATCGGTGTGAGACCCGCGCTTGATTTTATTTTCTCGCGCATTAGTTTTTAACCTGCGATAAGATAATAATAAAATTCCTTATTCTTGCGTGAGACATCTTTAGTTTCGAGAGGGCAATCGCGAATACATCCCAGTCCCAGTCACCCTAAGGAATGGCCCCCGGCGAACTCGGATTAATATCACTCTGTCTATTGATGAAAACCGCATTAAATCCGTTGCATAGTTTTAACAGAACGAAAGCGACTTTGTTTTATATTATGTAAAGATTATTTAGTTTCGTTTTCTTGTAAAAAGAAATATAAAAAAAGGTCTTTTGCATCGGCCGGGAATCGAACCCGGGCCGCCCGCGTGGCAGGCGAGCATTCTACCACTGAACCACCGATGCTTGTGAGGATGATCCAACGTTTATCATTCGTCTCATCACGACGTTTCTCCGGCTAATTTTAGAGCTTTCACACGGACCCGCAGACGTCTTACATACTAAAATCATCTACAACATCAATAAGACGCCATCATTATCCTCTTTTCCACCGATATCGTACAATTAAAAGACTTTCAGTTCACTTACCTAAAGATAAAAATTAATTGAATATTCCTTCGATACTATGCGAAATATTCAGGATCATTTAATGAATATTTAATATATTTATTGGTTTAATTAAATTAAAAGAGTATAATCCAAAATCAGATCGTCGGCGTCGTCTCTTTTTTCTGATGGGTCCATTTATCACGATCCGGCTATGCTTTGTCATGTTAATATATGAAATGGGAACCTTTGCCCGAGACTTTATACGGGTAATCCATTAAACTAACGTGTTGGATAGGACGCCAGGATAAGGTTAAAAGAATATTTGATGTATATTATTTGTACTTATTAATTACCTACCCCTACGGTTACGGGCGTGAGCGCATAATTATTTTTTTTACTTATTAATCGAAATTACTTTTCGCGGAACGTGGGCTCGATCGGGATGTGTACAGACTTTTGCCAGGGGTAGAGCCCGCAACAACATCCGTTGCACGAACGGGCCGCGTCGACCGGTGAAATACCACGACCTCAGAGAAAACAGACGTGAAGTAGACGTATTCTGCGTTTCGTCTCATGAGTGAGGTGTCGGAGGTCTAATCCAAATTTTGCCCCTTCCTTCCAATTTTGAAAGGGGGAGAATTTGAGGGGGATTAGGATGGATAGGAAAAGGAAATATCCTTTTTTTGTTCACATCCCCTCCTGGATTACCGTTGCATACTTGTAATGGACAAACCATTAAAGGTAGGCAACGCATCTGCAACTTATTACCGTGTTGCAAATGTCTGTAGCGGTCAATTAATTTTAGGTGAACTGCTTGCTCGTTTGCCACTTTCTGCTAAAAAAAAACCCTAGGCATAAGAATTTCACAGTAAAATACAAAATTAATATTTACTTCATAATCGTTATCGTGGGCCAAGACTATCGCCACAAAGATGCTCATTCCTTGAAACCTCGCGCTTTTTCTAGCCTATTCAATATGGCGCGCAGCATTGAACGGAGCTCAAAAACTCACGCCGTATTAATAAAGACAAATATGAGCCAAGTTACAATTCTTTTTTTTTTATTTATGAATTACTACGTTAATCTATTTATGGTCGGTGATCGAGGGGGAGAGGGGTAAAAAACTTGAACAAAAGAGGGTCACGTAGTATTTCATTCGTGCAAGGCAAGGGCCCTGTTCCTATTTTATGTGGAATCTTCACATGTTGTGGTCATCCAAACCGTTCTTACATCCATTTTTAGGCCTACCTTAAGTACCCACAATAGGTAGGTTCTTTTAAATGGAATTTGTTGGATCCAATCGCTACTTGAGTTTATCTCCTAACAACAGTCACAATTTTTTATTAAGTGATCATCATTTTTTATACCTAAGTGCGGGTTAGTAAAGCCTTATAGCTGAGAATTTAATTTTAAACAGACCTTACGCTGTAATACTAAATTATACAAATAAATTGGGTACATTTCAACAAGCATCGATGGTTCAGTGGTAGAATGCTCGCCTGCCACGCGGGCGGCCCGGGTTCGATTCCCGGTCGATGCAATTCTTGTTTTGCTCAGGTTAAGAATTTTATACAGTTTAGCGGCAGATTAACTGTATATTATATATTGAAGGACACGAAACTTATAATAAAAAATCTTTCTAATATTTAATATTTTTCTTAAATAATAAGTTTCGTGTTCTTTATCTTCTAAAATTTGTAGAATAAAGGAGGTATTTACTCATTTGCACAAAATTTCCAAATTGGCTTAAACATAATTCGAATTAAATATAAGTAAAATTATTTTTATTACACTTTTATCCAATCTTAAATTATTTTGGCATAAAATGACGCAGTATGCGATTACAGAGACATCTACTATCAGAGTAGGAAACAAAAATGTAAAAAAAGAATATGAAAGTTCCAATTCTGTAAGTTCAGTATAAGTCAAATAGATGGCATTAAACAATTTCTAATAATATTTTTTTTCGGTTTTAGCTGTCGTCAACTTCTACAACTTAGGACTTCTAAAATAAAGCCATTACTAACTCGGAGTCGTTACCATGTTATAGCTAATTAGATATTAGTAATAATGTCTAGTTAGCTGTAACATGGTTGTTTGTAAAAACAATTGTGTATGTTAGTATAAACAGATAAACCTCCGACAGAAAGAACTTCAAAAAAAGTTGTTTTCTTAAATATAGAAGATATTATCATATTTTTGTTCTGATGTTTACAAATTTAGTTGCATTCCTAGATAATGATTTCTCGAGTCATCCCAAATCAAATGTAATTATAAAATACCACTACTACTAGAAAATAGAGGTTTGTAAATTGCTGAGCTCATGTGATCAAGGAACATTTGACCATAAAGACATGGCCAAACTTTTGACTTAGTCCGATGGTCGAGTTTTTATTTGCCTGTTTGTAATAAATGATAGCGTTCTCATTTAGGATGACGTTCAATGAAATAACAAGTTAAAACTAATTATTTTGGAGGAATACGTAAATTGTGTACTAAAGACAATAACATAATGTATCTGAGTTCAACTTGAACTTTGCCAGTACTTTAACTAAATAGGAACGTAATTTTTGAAAAGTAGAAAATGTTATGGTTATACCACGTTATGTTATACGACAAAAATTAAGAGGCCTAAATAAAATCATAGTTTGGTATAATTGTCTATGTAAAGCAAAGATACCCGTACTTGAGAAATGTCAAAATAACTCTCTCGATGCCAAATAACTGTTGTTTTACGGTGATATTTGTCGTAGTTTCGCAAAAAGTGCATCGAGATCGAGAATTCCGCGATTGTATTACAAAAATGCGTGCAGAAAGTTTTGTGTTTTCCTTGAAAAATTACACTTTACTAAATTTTCTTGTGCTAATCCCGCAAGCATCTAAACGTCAAATTGTTTTTATGTTGTTTTGCGTGTTATTTTATTACAAAACGAGATTAAAGTAAAAGTTTGATAGTAAAAATAAGTGATATTGTGTGCGGTTTGTCTTCTTAATACTGCAAAAGTTCTAGTTTTGCTAAATTTCCTAAGTGATGTGAAGTGTTACAGGTTAGTTTTTGTTCCCGCTTTTATCCCATTTTGGGGCACTTGTTCCCGATTTTTTGCTGCGGTTCGGTGAGTAATAGAAAGTAAGTTCCACTATGAAGGCTTTCCAAATGCTTAAAACTGTGTCTAGTGTTATTTATGTCTATATATTTGTTTAGAAAGTTTTCTTTGCAACTATTAAAGACAGGTGTTTACATATGATGTTCTATGTGTTGCAGACAGAAAACTACCAATCCTATCACTCCGAATTATAATATTGCTAATAATGTCAATTAATATTCAATAATTTCAGTCAAATTTTATCAATAAAACACTAATATTAACCCTTTAAAAAGACTCAAGTGTGTAATATATTTTGGTAATATACAATTTCTACGAAACTACATGAATAAATCGGAGAATATTGTCAGGTAAAATTACAGGACTATTTGATGTTCATTACTAAGTACTAAATAAGATTGTTTAGAATCTTATGCCTAGATTTGTAGCAACCAGTGTAAATATCAAAGTTTCTATTTTTCTCTCCGTTTCTTATTAAACAGTGTGTCTTAGACATCTTTTCAAAATTAATGTGGACTTCAAGCATAATATATTATATAAATAAAATAGGTTAATAAATATGGTTTCCATTCTTAAGGAGGCTTGAAGTCAGGTAAGTGGCCGGCTTTAAAAGCTGTAGCAAAATTCTAGTATAAGTATTTATGTACTGTGGTCATATTGTGCCCACCCCGCAAAAGTGTGAAAAGGCCATGGAGATGATGATGAATATTTTTTCAATTGTATTATATTTTAATTTCAAGTTGTTGATAGCAAAAATGAAATATTGAAGTAGGTCCAAAATATAAAACGCAACAAGGTTGTGGGTTCGATTCCTGCTAAGAAAAAAATGGGATGAACAATAAATTTTATATAAGTGGACAGTCTTTCTTAGATATTATATGCAAATTACTACAAATTTATGCCATTTAAAAAAAATATAATACAATCACTTTATCTATGATTCTCTGCAATTTATCTGTAAGACTTCACAACCACACTCACTTTACTCCAAAGCTTATTCAGAATAAAAATATGTACAAATTCTTCACAATTGCTGGTTCAATTCCTGCAAAATGAAAAAAATGGTGAAATATTGCAAATATTTCTTTATAAATGTGGTCTAAAAATGTTTACTAAAGTATGGCCCATTCTTATAGTTATTATGATACAGTTATAGTGGTCTACTGCTGAAACAGTCATTATCCAGTAAAATTTTAGTGGTCTACTGTTGAAACAATCATTACTAATGAAAATTTTAGTGGTCTACGGCTGAAATGGTTCGTATCAATTAACATTTTAGTAATCCACTGCTGAAATGGTTTTTGTCCATTAAAATTTTAGTGGTCTACTGCTGAGATAACCATAATCAATTAAAATTTATGGGTTTACTTCTGAAATTTTAATTTTAATTACAATTATTACTATAAGGTATGGCTGAAATGATCATTATAAATCAAATTTGCAGTGATCTATTGATGAAATTTCATCACCCAATAAAATTAAGGTGGTCTACTGTTCAATTAGTCATCAAGTCTGTACCGCTGTAGTAAATTAACTTGTGAACTAAAATTGTAGCATGTGTAATCTACTGCTAATCAGCCAGGTTTATGTGATCAGTTAATTTAAAATTATATTATTTACTAAAATAAATTATAAAATTATCATGCACATCAGTTGCCATGTCCATGATCCAGTCCATGATTCACTGCTGAATAATAATAATTTAAGTGCTTGGCCTATGTGGTAATTTTACGTTAATGTGCAAGATTGGTCATATACCAATCTATCATAAATTTAGTTTTAAGTTGTGTGTTCAAAGATGATAGATTCATAAATCCTGGGTTCGAATCCCAGTCCAATCTTTATTGTATCAGGAAATCTTTAAGAGATTCCATACTAACCACTGTTTTTAAAAAGAGTTAATAAGTGGTAAACTAACTAAATGTTCCTAAACATACAATGATATAATTAATGGCTAGAGGAGTGTTAGAGATGTATGTAATCAGTATTTGATCAAGAAAACATCTCTTTTGTCATTTAGTTACATAGATTTATAAGAAAGTTTAAGAGTGATAAGCCATGATAGTAGTGGTATGAAGAGAAAAAGGACTTGTTAGATTTTATTCTGGTTGCTTATTTTAGTGATCCGCCTGTATTAAATAATGGAAATAAATCAACAATTTTAGCTCAGCTTTATAACTTTATGTCTTAAAAATTAAATGCAAATTTTAATTTGTCCATGAATTTTTAAAGGGTTAATATAGATTATTTTTACCAAAGAAAATTAAAAAATTATATTTAAAAAAGTAACAGCATAGAACATTGACTTATTTTCTTCAATGTAATATTTGTCTTTATATATTTGGAAATTCTTTCTCTTTTAAAATTAACTGAAAACCACGGTGCCATTACAATTTATTAACTTAATTCTTATAAATTAACTTAAATATTGAATCTACAATCTATAGGACACAAATAATATGAATATTGTAAAGAGTTTGTATGTTTATTACCAATAAATAAAGCAAAAGATGAAGAAAAAAAAACTGATTCTAAATAAATTATTTGAAATGTTCGGTCTAATCATTTACCCTGCCTCTTCCTTTTCCCATACCTTTGTGGTACATTTTTTTCTTTTTTTTTACATATAAAGAAAGCATGTACCCCTTTTTTATTTTTAAGATGTCTATGGTATGCCATTTTAAACATAAATATTTTTATTAAAGGTTTAAAATGGCATAAGCTGAAATAAATAGTCATGTAACTAACTGGTGTTTTATTTTGTTATATAAGTACAAGGTTAATTGTTTGGTTATGCTCATCAGTTCCAGCACAGTTCATACCGGGCAGGACAGGGGCTGGACTTCTCATACTTAATGGGTTCACATTCTACATGAAGAACCATCAAGCACACGGCAAAAAACAGTGGTACTGTTCATCACGAGACGTACATGGCTGCAGAGCTGACGTCATCACCTACAAAGGATTTGACGGAAGGGACTACATCTCAATATTCCGCGGGCGACATATCCACGATCCTCCCCGTTTGCGTCAATGTCATGATGGTAGATTTATAAGAGAAAAAGATTTGTTTTGGAGACAATCACAAAAGTGATTACAAACATTTTAACTTTTTTTTGTACTTTATATACAATGATCATTTATTTTTGTGAGATAATTATGATGTACTTATTAGATTTAATGTATTGACATGTCTTAGGATCGGAACGCATGTTTCTACTGTAGGGACCTGCTAGTTTGTAAATGGACTGTCAAATGTTTTTGTAAATATTTTAGAATACATTATTCTGGTAAGGTGATTGTTTTCATTCCTTTAACTGTACCTATCAGATAACATTGATACAAATGAAATCAACTTCCATGGAGTTAACTCTTTAACTTAAATCAGAGCCTTAAATTAATTTCATATTTTAGTTATGTATTACTACTAGTTATGTATTAACTTTTTATTTTTTTTTGATTTATCTAGACATTAAAACTACCCTCAACTCCAACAAATAGCACTATATAGAATTGAGGATAGTTTGCTAGTATTACAATATTAATGTATAGAGAACAATAACAAAGATTCAGGTAATAAGTTGGTTTCGTTTTCAGGAATTTACTATCTACCTTCACATCGTACGGGCAGTATGGTGTTGATATTCAAAGACAACAAATATTGGATCAATAACAGATACCAGAATACCATCAATTGGACGTGCCGTGACCGGAAAAGGTTGGGCTGCAACAGCTGCATCCAGACAACAGTCGAGGGGCGCTATATCAAGCACAAGGGCTTCCATAATCATGCAGATAATTACACAAAATATAATTTCAACGATTAATGCAACTGTGGGCTATGGCCAGTTATTACTTCAGTGAAAAGTTTTAACAAATATCTGGTTGTACAATACTGTCAACACCTATTTCTATACATTTTTTGTGTGATCTGTCTGAATAACTACACAAAATACCTATTTTAGAAAGGGCTGTCACAAAATAAACTATTCATTAGATACCAACTGTTAAAACTTAAAAAAAAGCATGTCTGTTTTATATTTTGCATGTCTACTATATTTGGTTTTTGTTTATATTTATTAATCATCTGAAAAGACAGCTTCTAAATTTAATCTTAGAAGTATCTTTAAGGTCAAACATGTAAATGTCTAAAATTTTCATTCTCTTAAGCTTGTTTAAAAACGCTCAAGATGTTTAAATTTATTTATCTACTTACATCAAATTTAATGGAAATGAAACTGGTTAGATAAAATGTCTATGGCTCAATAACAAAATTTATGATAAAGTTCTGTTAAAATAATTTCGTTAGGAATTCATTGTTTAGTTACATCTAAAAGATTTCAGTTGTCAATATTACGGTAATTTGGCTGAATGTTTGGTTGGCATTGAAAATCTACCTATAATAATGTATTGAAGAAATTAATGTTTTAAGTACAGGACATTTATTTAAAATTTATTATTAATTGAATTTTAAAGATGTTTTAGACAATCCTCAACTATCACTGCCATTATTTAAGACATTTATCTTGAATTGTAATAAATGTCAAGGTAATAATTATACTTTTATCTATCTGTCTATAGATATTCTATTATTAAATTATTTTTGATTTGTGATTTCTTTTGTTTAGAATAAATAAATTTCATAACCATTAGCAATTTTTAAATTAATTTTAACGATTTTCATACACATATATTTCAAGATAAAAAATACATGTCTTAGTAAGTACTTAATGACTATACTTAATAATGTAACTTAAATAGAAAGAATCTATACTTATATCTAAACAGTCAGATGTAACTTGTAAATATAATAAAATCTTATCCCAAAGTATAGTCGCAAAATCATTAAAAATAATGATATAATCAAATAGCTTTATGTGCCGTATAAAATGGTTACATATTTGCCATCTTGTTTTAATACTAAGGAAATAAACGTAAAGCTTAAAATTATATTAAAATATTTACCAACAAAAAAATGATACTTAGTACAGCTACAGTAAGGAATACTTTAGGTTGTTTCATTTTTTTCGTTTGTAAGGATTTTTTGCATCTAATTTATTAATCCTAAAGTCTGAACATTAAAACATGACTATATGTATCCTTTAGCTTTAGTAGTTGTGTCGGTATTTCTTTATTTTTGTCATAATTATTACTGTTTTTTATGTTTTTATACATTTTTCACAATCCCTATAACTAAGTTACTTAAGTCCTGCTAAGTTACTTAAATGTAAAAATAATATTGCTGTGAAATTACTTACAATTTTTTAATTTAAAAAGTCTGTATCTATATGATTGTATATATGTTACTTAGAAATGTTAAAATAAAAACAAATACATGCAACATGATTTTTAAATAGGATACAAATTTATTTTAGCTTAAAAAATAAGTTGCCAGTAGACGACATATACATAAATGTTTAAATACCAATATAATTAAAATAAATATTGAAATACTAATCTTATATTTAAAATATTTAATTATGTAATTGTTATAAGCATTAATTATTCCTTTAGTTTAGTAAATCTATTATGTACAAAGGTCAAATAGTTGCGGTGACTTAGCGTGAAATGTGTCACATAGTAAATGTCAAAAAATTATTTATTCTGTATTCAATGAAATGAAAAATGTAAAAAAAAACTTAATAACTATTTAGCTCGTGATGAACTTATTATCGGATAGATGGCGTTAGTTGCTTGGTAGTGGTTTTTAGAAAATTATTCATATAAATGCAAATGATATTATTTCATGATTGTTATTAAAAAATCAATTTATAATATTTGCACGTGATAATGTTACAGTTATTTTTTATTCTTATTCCCGGAAGTTATGGTTAATCTGTCTGAGTATGACCTAGTCACACTTAATAATATTTATTTCTTCGTAATATGTGCCAAATCGTATACTTAATGTGGTTTTAATTTCTTTGTTATAAAATTGTATCATTTTTTAAATTGCACGTGTTGTTTCATTCCTAATTAAAGACATTGATGTAATTCGAGTTGAATTATTTTTGTTTATTCTGTGAAATAATGTCAGAAATAAAATATCAGTCTGTATATAAAAAGCTTCATAGCCTTGAATGGGTGGTCACCCATCGGTCGATGAGGGCATATAATTTCATCTATATGATGTCTACATCTAGTTTACTTTGAACACAATGATACCAATGTATTATAATCCGCGATAACATCCGAGGCATATAAAATGTATACTAGTCGATTTTTTTTGGAGTTCGAAAATTTTGTTGAAACTATAATATAAAAATTTATATGTTCAACGCATTTAATGCGTTCTCCAAATAAGATTAATGAACAATGCAATACACAAATTTAAACAAAGAACTACTTTTCAAGGTTCAAAATACTGGTATTTTACCTTCACCATATTTTGCAATGCTAATAACAAACTATGATTGGAATATACGTTTATTGTTTGGTATACAAAAGTTAAATCTTAAGCCATCTTTTTTCATTTCACACTTTTGTTTCTTCTTTTGAACGTTTTTTTCTTTCAGTGAAATTTATAACAACGACAACTGGACAAGTATTGGCTATGCTCAAAGAGTATACGTACGCTAAGCAATATGCATCAAAAGGCGGCGTTCGCTGGAAATGTTCTAGGCAGTCAACGAAAAGATGCACCGCGTATCTACTTATAAATGAACAGGGGAAAATCGTGAAACGCCACGAAAATCACACGCATTCCCCTACTATGTATCATTGCTACGATGGAACGTATCACAGGATCTAATTTGAAATCGTCCTACGTTGCCTCCGTCAGAAGTATCCCTTCAGGATAATGAACCAATTATGAAAATATCAGGCTGTCTGTCCCTTGACGCGGAGCGGAGAAACGGAGCGATGCGAGGTAGCGATGCGGAGCGGAGTTGCGCACTGTGACTATATATTGACACGGAGTGGAGTATAGCTTGGATTTGATTGGTTAATATTGTCACAGCTCCGCTCCATAGTCAATGTAAATATAGATTGCGCTATAATTTTTATAGACAAGTAAACATTTTTTTAAATTGTTTTAATAATGTACCCAATCTCTCAATACCTTGACGTTTTGCGATGATATCCTTATTTTTAATTAAATTAAAAAAGCAGAAATATTATTGGAGTAATACAAATTTTAGGTATGTTGTGATCACAGTAATGGAGGATCAAGAATATAATGAGAAGTACGTATTCATATATACCTTACAATGCGAAACGCCCATAGTCTAATGGTTAAGGATTCGAATCCGCCATTCGACTATTTTCGTGAACCATGTCCTAGCACAAGCTTACTCTTTTTTGAATGTTTAAAATAAATGTTACGAAATGATTTACAATCTACTAATATTGCAGAGAAAATCATAATAACAAAAGTATGTAGTACTAGTTCAAGCTTTTATTCAGTGGCGCTACCTTGTTCGTAAACCGCTATAAACATGGCCCTCCTTATGGTTTATGGGACGCAGGGCTTGCGTCGTGCATGACCATATTCGATATGCAATTGACAGATAAATAATCTTAAGAGGAAATTTGTAAGGCGTATAAAATAAAGTCGTTTCCGCTTTCATCATTCTCTTGCCATGTTCTATTGTCAAACATCGTACGGTTGCCAAAGACGTTCTTAGTTTCGAATAAAACCTCAACCTTAGCGCATCTTTTTTTTAAATTCGCGTCGTTTGTGTTACTAAACCTGAATTTCTTTCAGCGAAATTTATCACAACATCCAGTGGAAAAGTATTGGTGATGCTTCGACAGTATACGTACGGTAAGCATTATGCAGGAAAGGGTGGCGTTCGCTGGAGATGTTCGAGGCAAACGACGCAAAACTGCACCGCGTTTCTACTTATAAATGAACAGGGGATAATCGTGAAACGCAATGAAAATCACACTCACGAGCCTCTTAAGTATCATTGGAACTACGATGGAACGTATCAAAAGATAGTATCTCGTCTCAAACGTTGAGAAAGAGATGGAAAGTATCTTAAATTCTAGTTCGAAATCATCTTACATTGCCTCTGTTAGTAGAGTCCAAGAGATAGCATCGAAGTATCCCTTCAATATAATGAAGCGGTTAACGGAATTATCAGCCTGCCTTTTTATTGACGCGGGATGGAGCGGTGGGAGGGAATGAAGCGGGCTTTTTACTTTGAGATTTAATATATGTTATACCCCGAAATATTAATTATATCCCACTATTGGCCTTCACACTTATAGATATATCTTTCAACTAGTTTCTATTCGTCATTGTATCATTGAGTGAGAGCGCAGATAGGGCGAAAGGTGTAGTTTGAAAATTTCGCTCGGTCGAAAGGTCGAAAAATATTTATAGCTTGAGATGTAATATATATAACATCGCAGTGTAAACGGTTCCATTTTAAAGTACGGTGAGCGTATTTATTAATATCCTGCTAGCATAATGCGGAGCGGAGTTGTGGACCGTGACTGGACCAGGTCGGAGAGAAAAAGGAGCGGGAGTGTAGTGCGGAGCGGAGTTACACGTCGGCGGCAAAATTGTGGCTTTAGCCGAGAGCACGCGATGACTCATTTGAAGCGAGCGGACGGTAGTGTTACCGTTTTTAAACTTAGTTTCTCCGCTCCGTTTCCTCGGAATTTATGAACATAGCTCGCAAAGCCCTGTTTATTGAAACGGAGTGGAGCGGAGTTTAGACCTGATTAGTTAATATTGGTACAGGTCTGCTCCAATGAATAGACAGCCTAATTATATATTGTTCTGTAATGTGTGTCAAGTAAAGATAATTTTTCTGATCTTTATATTGTTTTATTATTTTACCCAAGCTTACAATATCTTGAAGTTTTGCAATGATATTCTACAATCCACTAATATTGTCACTAAACAAAAAGGTTACAAAGTAGGACCTTTGCATCACGCTTTCGTTTACTTTTTGAAACGCTAATAGCCTAATGGTAAAGGGTACGGACCACCGAACATGAAGTTCGACTATTGTAATGAAAAAAGATATAAGACTTCAAGTTTTTATTTAGTGAGAGCGCTACCGTATCATATGGCAGTGCCTACCTTTTACATATTTCAATTTCAACGTTTTATGATACGTAAATTAGTGCTTCGTGTTTATTTTGTTGTTTTAAATATAATAATCATGGGAGGTAATAATTCTTTGTCGTGTGTTATATTTGAGTTTAATTATCAAGCTTAGGAATACACTATGAAATTAATTAATATTTTAACTATTTATCAATTTAAGTAATAAAAGTAGAAAATTAAAAATATGTCTAATAGTTTTAGAACGGGAAGAGGATTGGACAGGAAGGGGGTAAGTAGGGGCAATAGGAAATATCCTTTTTCCTCTCAATGCCCTCCTTTGTCCATTAAAGGTAGGCAACGCATCTGCAACACATTTGCTTGTTGCAGACGTCTATGGGTAGCGCTTACTAACGTCAGGTGATCCGTTTGCTCGATTCCCACCTTCTTCCATAAAAAAAATGTCTTTTAATACTTTTTACTCATGCTTAACAGTGACTATTTATATCTTTGTAGAATTTCTTAGAGAAAAAAAAACAGCCATTGCCAACGTAGCGTAATGAAATATAGACTGTGCCAACCCTTTATACAATTGACGTGGGTTATAAATTGCCAGAAATTTCGATCGAGTTAGCAATTAAAAATTATAACCGTCACAACATTTAACTCGATCATGTTTTGTAGTGTGACAACTCGGCTTGCATTGCTCAAGTTATAACTTATCTGAACACTGATTCTGCGAGAATGCCCGTAGACTCTTATTGGTAGCTAGGGTACATTACAGCCGCTTCGCAAGAGATTCGAATCCTAGGTGGGTTTAAATGATTAATGACAAGGATATAAAAATAATATGTACTGATATTATAATTTTCTTTATTTAGAACTACAGTAGAGTTGAACAATCATATTTGGATATTATTTGGAAGGGTATTCTCGCTTCATCTCAAAACTACTACCATTGAATGGAATGGCAATGTTCCTGAGAAAATTAAAAAAGAATCTTAACTCTTAAACATAACGTCTCTATTTCACAAGCCTTAGAGTCCCTTTGGGTCGCACGTGGTTTATGTTCAAGCTAACGCAAGAAGTTCCCTTCGATCGCGTATTTTTAACCTTATGTGTGCCGTGTCGGTTTTGCATAACAGCAGAGAAAAAAAATCTAAGCTTCTCCTGAATTGTAAAACGCACCCCATTTGAATTTTGATCTGCCTATAATAAAAACTCGACTTAATAGTTTTCAGACGGTTTAGAATCGACTTTTTGTACAAGTCGCCACTATCTTACGAAATGCTCAATACAATACCTCAATACTGTTTTGACACAATTTGAATTTGTACGCAAACTGACGATGGTGTTGAGACCGGGTATATTTTAGAGTGCTTAAAGCAAGTTCGGCACTTCAAAGTATGTACCTTGCCAGGGCGCTGAATGCCATCGCAAGTGGTAAGACGAGTTACAGTTTGGAGTGGTCAAAGTCGTAATAGCGCACTCTTTGGAGTGCAATCGCGAAGTTAGCGCGTTATGTGACGTCACTAGTGTTGAGATAACTTATA
>JWHW01034881.1:121336-148841 GCA_000931545.1 Papilio glaucus | reverse complement strand
GCGGGTATAAGATGGAAGTGCTCGAGTCAGTTTTCGAGGAAATGCAATGCATTCGTTGTTCTTGGCGCTGATGACAAAATCGTCAAGTTGTGCGATAACCACACGCACCAACCCTGGAGGTTCTTTCGTAACGAAAATGGCACTTATACTAAACTCTGATACTTAAAGTTTTATTCGGTTAGTATTTAATAGACAAGAAATGGTTACAAAGTTTGGTTGGTTGTTGTTTCAACTAAAGATCGATAGATGGAGCGTACACTAAGACATAACCACTTGATTATTTTGATGATGAGCAGCTACGATGTAAGTTAAGTTAGAATTAGTTAGATTTAACAATTAAATTTTACGTATATTATCTCGTATCATTTGCATGTGATTTTATTTTATTTAAATGTCATATTAATTATAGATTAAGATTTTTGTATTAAGAGTTTTGTAATAAATTAATCTATATTGATATTATTTTTGTATTTAATATTAGTCTATTGTCTTGCATTAGTCTGCAGTCTATGCAAAAATCTTCAAAATTTTGCTATGTGACGGACACACCAGTTTTTAATTATTATTTTGTAGATCACAATTTGTTTTAATACTAAACTAGGAACAGAGCAGTGAGATGATGAGATAATAGATTGTTTCTAATACCCACAGTAATCAAGTTAACGTTTGATGTCAGGGATGTGGTCAGTTAAGAGATTTAAATTCGAATAGTATATTTGTCTGAACATGTTGGAACAAAAAATGAATAAAATTTATAAACAAATACTTTAAAAATTCAGCGAAGCGAAAGATTTCGAAAAAGTTCTAAATTCGCTTGTATTTTTCTGCTGCAGCTTTTGTTACCTCAGAACTTTGACATTTATAAACCTATATCAAATTTAGGATATCGAAATTGCTTTTAATACACTTTTTAGCTTGGTATATATGTATGTTTCTTTGTTGGAGATTCGTAGTTTACTACGTTTAAATTGTAGATTTTTCATTAAATTACTGGTTATATTTTATTACAACGTCAACTAATGTTGATAATAAAAAATGTAAGTAATTTAATTTAAAAAATCCTATAAACTTATACATTTCATATTCAATGAATAAAACATCACCAGTGTTATAGAGAGTAATATGAACATTCTTTTATTTTATTTTCAGTACACTTCATCAAGACGAACAGAGCCAAAATACTAGCCGTGTATCACAACTTCACTTACTTCAGACACTACTCGCTCAAGATAGGCGCTAGATGGCAGTGCACGAAACATTTCTCACGGAATTGCAACTCTTACCTCATAATTGACGACAAAGGCACGTTACTAAGAATGAATGATAATCACACACATGAGCCGTCGCAGTACCATCGTAATAAAGACGGGTTGTATATTAGGATGTGGTAGATCCAGGCGGCATTCATATGTTGCATGAAAGTATTCCATTAAGACATTTTATAATTCTGCGTTTTGTCTAAAATGTCTTTGTGGAATTAAACGGAGGCATCGAGAAGAGGTGACGTGGTATCGAATGAACATCGCTACCGATCTTTTTTTTAAAGAGAGGAAGGGATGGAGATCTCGGCACCTCACCTCAGACGAAATGCAGAAGTGCTCAGCTGTATTCTTTGAGTTTGTGGTACTTTCCCAGTAGAACCGACACATTCATGCAGTCGCAGTTTTACAACGTACACGGGTTGATATTTCCAAGGAACTTATTTAAAATTATTATGTAAAAAGCGATTAGAGTGGTGTACATATTATTTTATTTATTGGTTAAGGATAAAGGGTAATTTAAAAAAAAATAAGAGATACAAATGTAGCAATTCTTAAACTGCAAATGCATGACTAGATCAAAAAGTCTCACTTGTACACGTGCCAAAGCATTGTGCAACTAAATCTAAATATAAGTTTAATAAATATCTAAATTAATAAAAACATATATACACAAATATATTGTAGTCCATTTACCTCAAAACCTTAAATCTTTTTCCTTTAGATTGTAAGGAAAACCAAAGACTAGGTCTTGTGCTTCTTTTTACAAACGGAGCACTGTTGCACTGAATAGTATCTTTAAAATATATTTTTAAAATGTTTTCGGAATTAAATTTATCAGTATGTACGTATGTATTTAATCTTTATTTATTGTATATGTATACAAGTTATAGTTTTGTATTAAAATAAAGTAAATTGTATTTCTATTTTGTGTGGTTTGAGCTTAAGAAATACCTTCCTTTTTTCCCCAATATTGATTTAATCTAGGACCTTAACAGTTTGGTATAAAAATTACGTTCTGTAAAATGTGTACGGAACTATACTACTAATAAATTGCTTTCCTTTCTCATACGCGTAGAATTTGAGATTGAAGTCGTGTTTCTGTTTAATGTGTTATATTGTATATTGTATGTAATATTTAATGTTTTTGTATTTATTTTAATTAAGTAAAGTTACTTTATGGTTCAAAAAAAGTACCAACTTTATTACTGTTTTTTGTCCAATAAATAAATAAAATTCAGAATATATGTTATGTTATATTGAAAAAGGGACGCCTAGAGGATTAATATTACTAGATTGATATATTGAGTTTCAATATGGTTATGATACGCCATAAAAGGCCTCACAAAGAAAAGTGTATACTTATCTAGAACGTGCTCTCCTGAGATTGTAGCACTTATACTAAGGGGTTGTGGAATAGAACAAGCTTGTGCCAAAGACACATGTACAAGCTTATGTATAACCTTTTTACGCTGCGCTGGCAACTTATTCCAATCCTTTGCAGTTTACGACGAACGAAGATTCGAATCGCTTCGTTCGAACGCGCGTTCGTTCTACCGATGGTAGAATGAAGATGGGGAAAATAGTTCGTGTAATTCCTGCGCACACTCCCCAAAATGCAATCTGTAAAACACCAATTAACGTGGCATAGCGTTTTATACAGATCAAATTCCATGAATCCTCTAAATATGAAACGGAAATGTACTATTTGATATTTAAAACGCAAGAATATTTACCTCGGTCGGGAGTTCAGTAACCTTAGGCAGGTTCATAATTGTTTGGCTGATTTAATGAATGTCTCTGTTCCAGTTCATTTTATAATGACAACGGCGGCTAGGACACTCGCAATGCTAAACGGCTACACGTATTTCAAGCACGTGCACTTGAGCTGCGGCGTTCGATGGACATGCTCCAGTCACACGTCGAAGAAGTGCAAAGCCGCATTGATCCTCAACAAGAACGGTGATCTGATAAAAAGAAATGAAGTTCATTCGCATCTTCCTAGCCGCTACAATTGCAATGCAATGGGTCTCTATTTCAAATTGTAGTTACAAAGTCTCTCAAGCCAGCCGAGCAATTGAATTTCAATGTAATTTTTCCAGTAAGGCTGAAATTCATCGGCGGTGTCTGAACTATGAAAAATTTCTATCACCACACATAAGGGCCAAAACACAAAACTGTGTATCGGTCGCAACGTGTATACCCAATTTCTGAATTTTATGCTATGATGCTATTGCGGCAAAGAAGAAATTCAATGGTTTGGATGACCTGTCCTTCGTCTACTGTTAATAGTATTAAATGTTTTAATTTTCACTAGTGACATGGATCGCAAATCATGGACCACCGTGTTTGTGATACTGATAAAACGATGGCAAATGATACGCAAATATTTTTTTTTCATTATTATTGTTTAAAAATTATTTTTTTACAATTTTTGATAGTCAAAGGCGGTACAAGAGAAAGTGATTGTAAAAAATATAGAAATCAACATCATCGAAACAATCACAAGGATTATAGAGATTATTTCTAGGAGTAGGAGTTCAGGTAGGAGTGGCTACAAGTAGGGAAAATCGAAAGGCGAACATTTCTTAGATCTTATGAAAGAGTTGATTATCTTTATGTCTTCTGAAATCCAAAATGGCGTCGACATCAGTGACAACATAACAAGAATGCGTGAAGCGAATCGATTTGTAATACGTCATGCGAGCTCGGATATTTCATCCATATAAATCGCCAAGTGTCGCAGTTTCGTGTTTCGACGTAAACACGGTGGCAGGAGCTATCAACGTATACACTTTATGCGAGCGAGCCACATTAAAATACATAGTTCCTACTGTTCGCAATATTTAGTGTGAGATTATGTATTTTGTTGTTCTCTTATGTAAAGTAACATAAACAATGTTTGAAAACATAGTAATAGTTTTAATTGATATTTTATATAGCTAAGATGTGTGAAATATAAAAGTTACGCTTTTACGCCTAAAATGTTTTCGATAATATGCCAAAGGACTAAGAGAGAACATACATATAACGCCGAAAAGCTCACATTTTATTTGTGATGGAAGGAATTCCACCACAAAAAAAGAAGGAAAGACTAAAAAAATACCAGTTATACAACAACCAAGGAGATGCTAGTGTCTGATAGTCATCACGTAGGAAAAACCTATCGGGATATTACCTGATACAGACAAACATCAAATGAAATGATGTTCTGCTAAAATTTTGGTACACATGTGTATTCTAAAATATCCTTTGTTCATCCCAATCGAGCCGATGTCAATTTGCAAGAGCTAACCCTGCTATCTACTCTATCATTATTTATTATATACACTTTTTTAAGTGACTTGAATTGATTTTTTGACTTTAAATGCCAATTAATAAATAAAAAGTAGATGACACCGATCGACAACGTGACAATATTAGAAGAGCTCCAAGTGAGTCTGTCTTTTATCTGGAAACCTCAACTACATAAATCGTGAGGTTTATATGAGGCTGATGGGTACTCTGCACTATATTGCTTTCCCAAATCGGTTCATACGCATTGCATTTGAAAGAAATGGTTGTGAGATCTTGTTTTTAATACCAGTGCATTCACAGCAAGGTGTAAAAAACAATAACTTACTCATGTACGTTTTATATCGCACTTTTTACTACCCTTTCATAATTTTATAAATAGCAGTTAAATATTTATTGGCTCCTTAAATACAGGTTTACCTAGCTAAGGAGTCAAGTCAATATTGAACTTGATTTGTATTGTATAATAAAGATTTAATATTATTTATAACGTGACATTTGGGTAATACGTATAAAATTTTGCAGTCCTCATGGTCAAGGGTCGAAACGGGAAGTATCTATTAATGTTTAATGGCTATACGTACTACCAGCATAAGACCTTGCGCGATGGCTTCCGTTGGAGCTGCACCCAGATGGGGTCCAGGTCTTGCAGAGCATTCCTACACGTCACCAACGAGAAGTTGGTGGTGCGAGCCCACACGGACCACACTCATCCTCCATCCACATATTCCTTTGAGAGTATCAAGCCTAAGGACAGTGAAGTATGTATAAACACGTAGTGTATCAAGCTTTGCCGTTTGAATTAATAAATGTTAAGTCTTTTGTTATCTTTTTATTTTAACTATCTTTTTGTTTGATTTGCTGCTTTACTAAATTACCGTCGCTCCCTTGTTCGGCCGTGACCTTGATCCATATTGCTTACTACTTTTGTATTTCATTTTAATTTTTTATAAATAAATTTTTTGAGTATTTAGCTTTTAATAAAATTGTAAATTTCGTTAAGAATGCGTATTAAATTATTTGCAAATTGATATTAAAAAGGGTTTTTTTATTTCAGGAAAGAAAAAATTATACAAAAGGAAAATTAAACCTGTCGTTCAAGATAGAAAATATTCAAGGGCGCGTAGGATTTTAGAAAAAGTTATTGGCGTATGAAAATAAAAGAAGTGGCATTTAAATTGCATTCACCACCATATAATACCTCTACAGCGTCACAGTTTAAAAATACTGTGACGCTGTAGAGGGTTCAGAGACTGTAACAAATATTTGATCAAATATTACGGCGTCGGTAATGAAAACAAAAAAAAGTATCTTATATAACAACAAAACACGTCGTGGTAGATGACCCTGATAACATCGGCAACCCACAGATAATCTAAATACTGTAGATTGCGTTTACACAGATAATAAATCCAACGACATTACAGGAAGAGACTATAAAAGATATTGATGAAGCTATTTAAACGGACTTAGAGATAGTTTTACATATGGTCGGACAACAGTCTGCTTTTAACTTTTGTAGTGTCTTGACTTTGCCAATCGGATAATCTAGCTAGTTACAGTACGCGTGAAAAGAAAAACACGCCTTAAATATCACAGACTACAATTTGACACTAAGTGTAGTTTAGATTTTTGATAGTAATATTTTATATATGTAGTACTTATTCAAACAAATATCGTTTTAAAATCTGACTAATTACAACCATGTATAAAAATAATCAATAATAAATAAAACATTAAGCATTTTATTTGTTTAATAATTTCTTAATGTTCTTTCCTTTCTATGATATAATTTAAACGAACAAATGCGAGATCGAAGAAAATTGCATTATACCCGTTTTAAGATATACTGCTATTTTCTTATGCTTCGATTTCTATGAGTGAATTGTTTATCTAAAGTTTTCATTTCTGTTCCATCAGTCGAGTTTTATCTGCGCCCGAGTGGAAGAATCAATCTACGCTTGAACGAATTCACATTCTACCAGCATTTGAAGGCAAGAACTAACGCCCATCGCTGGAGCTGCACAGCATACGGCTCCAAGTGGAAGTGCAAGGCCCACCTCATCATAACCGACAAACTCGAAGTGCTCAAAGCAAATCTCGTTCACAGTCATCCTCCGAGAAATAAAAAAGCATTTCATAAACCTTTATATACAATGAAAAAGGGCGAAATGGACAGAGATGACAACGCCCCTGTTCCTGTATTAGGCGATGTACATACAGTTGCATCGTTACACGACTATTTTATAGCACATAGTGTGTTTAATAACTACTAGATTTAAGCGAAACTCGAATTTTCTGTATTCCTAATTTTTACGTATTGCATCACCTAGGATATTTTGTAGACAGACTTGTCATTTAACCATTTAACATTAGTTTTAAGATAGACGTATACATATCACTCGATAATTTATCGAAAGACGATTGTCATGGTATCATATATCGCACAATTAGTTGCACTTAAATATTCCTAATTTGAAAATGATAATTTTCAGTTGTGACCAGATTATTTTTTGATAGAACCGGTTTTTACTATAAAAGTGCCTTCTTTAGAATTTATATATGTATGTATGTGTCCTTTACTAGAATTAGTTTTGTAAGAATGTATTATCGATGTTTTTGAAATAAGGTTAGTGCCGCATATAACATAAACAATATCTACGATCGGCTTAATATTTTTCTAATAATTGGGTTAGGCAGTTTAGTAGGCAGCTGAACGGAGACGAAGTCGTTGATTAAGAGGCTACCAAATTACTTTCTTTTTAATTCTTTGGAAGTGTCATGATTTTCTTTAAATAATTCGTGATATGCCTCGCTTTATGTATTCAATGTCAAAGTGCATTTTTTGTAGTTATTTTTCTAGAACATTTACCAGTTGTGGTGAGTAGCTTTTCACGAGGTGTCTGCGTGTTGCGATCATGTTAGTTGTGTAAGTCGGTGTGATAAATACGTTTCGAAACGTGTCCCAGTATTAAATTTGTGATGATGATGATTTTTTAATTAAGACTGCTGCATGTGTGCGATGTGATTAATTTCCATCTCATATATGTCGGATCTCGTTTTTATTGATTTTTATATAATTTACATGAACTTTTCTATCTTTTAGTTTTCATTGCGATTTTTCTTAATGTGTGGTCTCGTAGATGTAATGATGTATTACTCACTTGTATTACCTGCATTTACTTTCATAAAATATATAAGTAATAACTACACGATCTTTGATTTTTTTTGGGTTACCTTTATGTTTAAAGTACAAGAATTTTACCTACAAGCAAACATTCAAACTCTTGATGCAGAGACAATTGAGTTTTAAAATAAAACAACTATATATTATTTTAATATTTAATTAAAATTTTATTTTCGATTCATATTTCAGCATTGCACTGATACAGTACGATCGAAACGACGAAAAGCGACGATTCTGGTGGTTAATATAGTATAGGTAGATGAGGTTGTGTGTAGATATTTATGAAATTATTCTAACGTCACAGCGCACAAATTATTACTGTTACTTTCATGGCCTATCAGATTTGTATATATTAGATGTTTCAAAGAAGACAATTCCAATGTACAGGGTTGAAAGAACTCCTGAAGGACCCAAAAAAATATGACAGAACAGAAAGTATCAAGATGACATTTCTAAAGAATAAGTTGTGACATTACGTTAACGCCAACGTGGATTTTGTAAAGAACATTATCTTGGTTTGTGATGAAAGATTTAAAATATATTTTTGAGTTTGATTAATCTTGTGTAATATCTAGCAGGTGAACTTATTTAAACATCAGACATAATTTAGATACCGTCAAAAGATCACTATGTATGATGATGTATACTATATATGATACAAATGTAATATTAATTGCAAACAAAATGCTTATTTCAATCAGTCTGAATTTGATTTTAAAAAATTCGAAAGTTGATTTGCGAAAATCATAGGTTTTTTTGTAAAATGTTGAATTTGATATGCAAAAGTCCGAATTTGATCGGTGAATAGCTGGATTTGATTTGCAAAAGTCCGAATTTGATTGGGAAGTAATTGGATTTGCAAAAGTCGGAATTCGATTGGTAAATAGCTGGATTTGATTTGCAAAAGTCGGAATTTGAAGTTGAATACCCATATTAAGAAAGAGATATTTCGGAGCTTATCTAATATCTGGTGTAATTAGCAGGTAAACTTATTCGAACAACAAAGGGCACGCAACATTATCTGCTCGGTGGTTTCACCTTCTACAAGCAAAAGTTTCTTCGCCAGGGTGCCGCCTTCCGTTGGGTCTGCACCCGATGCCCCGTCTACATACATCTTGACGATCAATGTAACATACTCCAGATGCCGACTAAAGATCACCAACATCCAAAAAGAAAATTTTATCGGCGCTCTGATAAAGAATAAATTAAAATTTACTTTTTTCTTTATTCTTGTACATAATATTTATTTATTTGGTGTATCTCAGAAACCGCTCGAATGATTCAAATGAAATTGTGTGTTTGGTGAAAAAAATTCCAGTCTTATTATTCTTTGGTTTCTTTTTACTTCCTTGTTTGTTGTATCTGTTGTGTATTTTATGTGTTGTTGTAAATTATAACGTGCAATAAAGTATTTATATAAGTTACTTATTGTATATTATCTTATTATTATTAATTGATTATTCTTGTAACCGCTTTATAACATTGCTGCTTTAAGTCCTATTAAAATATCAACTGCACACAACTGTAATCAAAAGTTTTATATTGTTAAGGTGGTCAAAGTTTTGAATGAGTTTTTTTTTAAATATTGCCTATTTGAAATACAATTATTGGAATTTTCGTAAAATAGGGATGTTGTTGCAGCTTACTTAAGGGTTTTATGAGGTTATGGGTGTCAGTCGCCATACCTTTTTTCCTAAGCAAAAACTCTTGAAAATAATAAAAACACTACTAATACCAACTATTAAGATAACCTATTTAAACAAAAACACAGTCATAAGAACTACAAATAGAAGTGAAAACAGGTGGCAAGGTGCGACCATAGACAATCAAAAATAAATAAATAATCAGCAAAAATAAACCCTTAAATCTTTACAATAAAATTCAAAATTGAATACAAGAAAAATTAATGAAATAAAGTTCGTCGACACGGTTCCAAATTCAAATAAACATGTTGCTGACGCATGTAGTTCACGCGAACCTATAGGTCTACCAAATATCCTCTAACGCGGATAAAGAAATTTTCGCTTCAAAAAGTTCTATTGCGAAGACGCCAATGTAGATTTTGTAAAGAACTTCTTGAAGTTTTAAGAAAGAATTAAGGTGTCTTTCGGAGTCTTCTAATATCTAACCTTGCGCAATATCTTGCAGGTAAGCTTATTCAAACAACGAAGGGCCAGAAACTTTATCTGCTAAATGGGTTCACATACTACATGCATAAGTTAATTCGTAAGGGCACCGCTTACCGATGGAAATGCACCACTTGCACCGCCTACATACATCTCGATGATAAATGCAACATAATCCGGATGCCATCTAAAGATCACCAACATCAACCAAAAAGCTTGTATCAGACCTCTGATGGAAAATATATTATATTTTAATGTTTATTCTTAATTTCACTTCGATGATATATACTACAAAAATTCAGCAGATAGGTTATTAACGGGCGAATAGTGAAGTCTCGAAACGTCTAATTGGGACGGTTTTAGTTCACGTCATGTGTTTACATTAACGCTTTAGTGAAACATCGTCCTCTTCTTTCTTATTGTTTAATAGCTCTATCCCTTTTTCGACATGAGTGAGAATATTGCTGTCACTGTCTTTGGAACACCTTTGACCGGTGATTTCGAATGCGTATAACATAGTTGTAGTACATCATTGGTATCATCATCATCATAGAATATCATTGGTTCACTGATTTTATAATTACACGAGTTGCATTATTTTAGTGAATCACACTTGTTATTGATTTTACTTATTGTTTTGATTAGAATAGTTTAACCCTTAGTATCTAACTGTTTTATACTTGAAGGCAGAAAAAGTTCAGTCAGCTCAAATTACAGATGCGTTACTATTTATTGTGTAGAGACAGATTTGACATTTCACTCATCAGACGAAACGCTGATAAACATATATCGACATGCATAAGCTACTGCATCGTAGTACCTAAACAATCCAGTCAGACCATTCATGTAAAAGCAACAGGAGATTGGTGTTGGCTACTGACACGGTCGAGATCTTAAATATTTATAACGATAAATATTTATGTGTGGTGGTGGTGGTGTTGGTACATCATATCTTTGTAAATTACAGCCTACGTGTAATTCCGAGATTTTATTTTATTTTAATTTTTATGGTAGAATGTGGCAAACGAGCAAGCGGATCACCTAATGTTAAGTGAGCCCTACCCATAGACATCCGCAACAAGCACATGTGTTGCAGATGCGTTGCCTACCTTTAATGGACAGAGGAGGGAATACACAGGAAAAAGTATATTCGCTTTTCCGCGTTAATCCCCTGTCCAATCCTCTTCCCTTTGCCATCCTATCCTAATGAGGAAAGGGTGGGAGGAAACCCCGCACGAAACGAAGAGTACTTCTACTTCACGTCTGTTTTCTGTGAGGTCATGGTATTTCACCGGTCAAGTCGGCGCATTCGTGCAAAGTGTTTTTGTTGCGGGCTCTACCACTGTCCATGTATTATTTTCATCAAATTATGAAACCAATTGACAGGTTTGTATACTCATAACTTACAGCAATAATAAATTATCGCACAACAGTATATTAAATCAGTTTTCGTAATTAATTTCTGTAATGTTTATCAGGTCAAATGATAACTCTCTCGAATGGCAAGGAAGTATTTCTATACGCCGGTTATACGTTTACCAAGAAAAGACGTATAAAGTCGCAAGCTGCACGGTGGACTTGCACCAGGGGTGACATATGTCCGGTGTATCTTCATATCAGCGACCAATTTGAAATCAGAAAAGTATCCGAAAAGGTACACACGCATCCGCCTCCAAAACTCGTCAAGGCCAACAATGGGACATATGTCAAAATTCTAGCACGATAATGTAAATTTATTAATACGTATTTTAATTACTCAAACCTTTTTCCAAACATATCTAGAAAAACAATTTATGCATTGTTCTTATGTATTAAAGCATTTTTTATCGAAAGACTTTTTGTTTTATTCTTGCTAATTACATTTCTAACCTTATTGTAGAACGAAGTAATACAACGTAATCTTTTATTCAATTGACTGTTTCATAGTGTCAGTTTGGACAAAAGTTAGGACACATGCACAACTTGGATCTATCTATGCGAATATTATAACGAGATAAAACTTGTTTGCTTGTTGTGCATTAACTCAAAAACTGCGGAACCGATTCTAAAAAATATTTCACCAGTGTTCTATCAGCGAGTAAGTTACTCGAGTAGGGTACGTGTTATTTTACATTTACCCGAGTTCTGGGGCAAGTAGCTACTTTTTTTTTTAATTTATTTAACGTCTACCTATATAACCCGGAGGTAGACATTTTGCATGAGCTAATGACCCTCTCGCTTCTTCTGAGTACATATACATGCGTGTCGGGCGTGGGTACTCTTAACACCGCTTTTCTTTAAGATGTCACCAATCTGTTCGATATAAGTTTGTCTAGGACGACCTCTCTCAACACTGTCACTCAATTTCACAACATGAAGTGCTCTTGTCAACCTCCTTTCATTCATCCTTTTAACAAACCCTTATTGGTGTAAAGGCAAGCATACCTTTATAAATTTAAGTGACAATATAATTTACAGATGTACTCGTCTCACGAAAGCTTGAGACGACTACATCTTCGTAACATTAACATGTTGTATACGTATAGTCAATCAGTTTTCGTAATTAATTTCTGTAATGTTTATCAGGTCAAATAATAACTCTCTCGAATGGCAAGGAAGTATTTCTATACGAAGGGTACACATTTAGGAAGAGACATCTTATAAAGTCGCAAGCTGCACGGTGGACTTGCACCAGGGAAGATTTGTGTCCGATGTATCTTCATATCAGCGACCAATTTGAAATCAGAAAAGTCTCCGAAAAGAGACACACGCATCCGCCTCCAAAACTCGTCAAAGCCAACAATGGGAGATATGTCAAAATTCCAACACGATAATGTAAATTTATTAATACGTATTTTAATTACTCAAACCTTTTTCCAAACATATCTAGAAAAACAATTAATTCATTGATCTTACGTATTAAAGCATTTTTTATCGAAAGACTTTTTGTTTTGTTCTTGCTAATTACATTTCTAACCTTATTGTAGAACGAAGTAATACAACGTAATCTTTTATTTAATTGACTGTTTCATAGTGTCAGTTTGGACAAAAGTTAGGACACATACAGACCTTGAATCAATCTATGCGAATATTATAAAGTGAAAAAATTTGTTTGCTTGGTTTGTATTAACTCCTTAAATTATTTTCTGTAATGTTTATCAGGTCAAATAATAACTCTCTCGAATGGCAAGGAAGTATTTCTATATGAAGGGTACACATTTAGGAAGAGACATCTTATAAAGTCGCAAGCTGCACGGTGGACTTGCACCAGGGAAGATTTGTGTCCGATGTATCTTCATATCAGCGACCAGTTTGAAATCAGAAAAGTCTCCGAAAAGAGACACACGCATCCGCCTCCAAAACTCATTAAGATCAGCAATGGGAGGTATCTTAGAGTTTGAAATGGTTTAAAGTAAATTATAAAAAGTATTTCAATTACTAAATCCGCTTTGCAAATGAATATTTTTAATACAAAGTTCTTCTTGTTATATTCTTGTTAAATTTAATATACGATTTAAATTACGATTTCTACCCTATTACAACACAAAGCATTGCAATGTCATCTTTTATTCATTTGAAAATCAACCGTTATAAATTTAGTGATGCTATCGGTTCATACGTAAGCATTATAACACAATATTGATATATACACATCCTGACTGTTTCAGCTTGGAAAAGTTAGGGTGATATTGAACCTTGGATGTATCTTTTATAACATTAATTAGCACTCACGGCTGTAAACCAGAGGTATAATTTTTTTATGATCAAAGGACGAAAAGAAGAAGCAAAGGGGAGGTCCCCTTTGCTTCTTCTACATACACAATTTATTTTATAACGAAAAAACTAGAGCTTGACTACAATCCCACTGGATGTGGAATACCGCTGGCGACAGATCATTCCACAACAATATACTTTAAAAAAATCACAGGCAGTCATAAGGACTGCCGACATGAAAACTTAAAACAGATAGGAAAGCGCTACTATAGTTCAAAAATAAATAAATAATCAGCAAAAATAAACCATAGTATCTTGACAATATAATTCAAAATCGAATACAAGAAAAATAAATGAAAAAGAGCATGTCACTAGGACCATCGACGATCGATGTATATGAAAATGTCTAGCTCGCTTAAGATACTACTGGAATTCCTTGAAGTCGGAAGAGGGCGCTGGTTCTACAGGAATGGGATTTATACCACAGAAGAGATGAATGCTGGTCAGCTAATGACGAACCTGACGAGAAGGGACGCGCCCGACCAATAACAGTCCTTTGAGATTTGACTATCTCGGCAACGGAATTGTTGTTGATCACACTGATAAAACAAGACTTAATAAGTAAACCAATTATTACCGAGGAGGGTTGGCGTCAGGCAGGCGGCCGGTCGTAAAAACTGTAGCCAAAACTTATAAAGTATGCACTACAATCATACTGTGGCGACCCCAAATGAGTGGGTGAAGGGCAGGAAGAAGATGGATGAGTATTACAAATTGGCACATTATAATATTTTAAAATATTGAAAGTATCAAGTTAATTTGAGTTCGTCCCTTGCTTCTTGTCCCTTACGATCCAATTACCTGTTTTATAATTATAGACAATAATTAGTTTGGGTTGTGAACGTGAATTAAATGTTATACAATCTTGTAAATATTACCATTCCTTAACACATTGTACCATTACGACTGTTCTACCAAGTCGTGTTACAAGCTATGGGTATTGCGACGCCACTGATTGACAACATTTAGTCCTGACAGTACGACGTGCAGTGTAAATTAAATCCTTATGTCGTAAAATATTCTGAGATTAAAGAACATAGTATAGCTTCGTCGGATGCTGGAGAAATAAGGGCGCATACGCGGAGTCATAAGTGACAGCATTGTTCGCATTTCACGCGACTCATATTATTGTGTTGTAGGTACAAGTAGGTACATAAAGATGACATTGACAAAGGTCAATGAAGTACATTTCAGTAAGAATATATCCTTTCCTTAATAGGAAAGGATAGAAAGTAGAGAAGGATTGTGATTAGAACTGCGGCATCTCACTCATTTGATGCATCGTACTTCACGCCTGTCTTCTGTGAGGTGTTGGTATTTAACGTAGTCGAGCCGGTCCATTCATGCATCAGATATTGTTTCGGGGGCTCTGTTGTTATTTTGTTACATAGACTTTATTCATGTTAAGTATTATCAAATACTATTCGGAACTTTTTGTGAAAAAGAGTAAGAAACATCGATCCATTCTACGAAATTTATATTTCTAACATTAACAGGATTTTTACTCATAAATTATCGCAACGCAGTATATTGAATCAATTTTCGTAACTAATTTCTGTAATGTTTATCAGTAAAATAATAACTCTTTCGAGCGGCAAGAAACTATTTCTATACGAAGGGTACACGTTTTCCAAGAGATATCATGTAAAGGATGCTGCGCGGTGGGCTTGTACTAGAAGTGACATATGTCCGATGTATATTCATATCGGCGACCAATTTAATATCAGAAAGGTCTCCGTTAAGGGACACTTGCATCCGCCTCCAAAACTCATTGAGCGCAGCGATGGGACATTTGTCAAAATTAGATAAAGTGTAAAGTAAATTATTAAGACGATTTATCCTATATTGTATTATATTAAGCATTATGCTAAATGTAATGAATGATTAGAAGGTAAAGGTATGACGATGGATGTAGATAAGGCGAAAGTAATGGTGTGAAAGTTTAACGGTAAAGAAGTGGAACAGGTGGAAGAGTTCGTGAATGGGTGTATGTTTAGTAGAGACGGTAGGCATGTTAAAGATTGTGAACGACAAGTGAATGCAAAATAAAATGAATGGGGCCATAGGCACAGTAGGCACACTTTAATGTATGGAAGGGAGATGCGTTTGGCAGGACAAGCATACTAGTAGAATTAATGCCATTGAGATGTGATCCTTAAGAAGTATGTTAGGAGCGACTTGGAATAGGATTAAAAATAGCGCTATAAGGGAAACGTGTGGCTTGAAAGTGGACATTGTGACTAGAATTGAGAAAGGCTTCGGTCATACTGAAAGGATGAATGACGAGAGAATAATGAAACAAATTTACATTGCAAAAATGAGTGGCAGTGTTGGTAGGGGACGCCCTAGGAGAACTTATATGAATCATATTAGTGGATTACTAAAGAACGATATAAGGACCACACATAACTGACCAGTATGCATGCGTAGTTGTTTGAATGTAGAAGAAGCGAGAGAGGTGCGCCAGGATCGCGCCAAATGGAAATCTATGTTTTCTGCCTACCCCTCTGGATTACGGGTGTGAGCGCATATTTATTTATTATAGTATGAGTATAATTATAAGTATTTTAATTACTCAAAACTATTTTCCGAATGCCTTTTATTAATAACTAACTGAAGTGGCAAACTTAGTTCCGCCTTATTTACTTTCACGCGCGTTAGTTTTTATTTTGCCAGAACTGCCAAGATATACCAATGATTATCTTAATGTGTATAACATATTTAGTGTAAGCAACGTATTTCAGTTGATAATGATAATATCATTCGTCTAAATAGCCAATTACCGTAATGTAAGTGATCATTTTTTAAAACTTAAAATGGCTCTTTTACGCTAATCTTAAAAGATAGGCAAAATACCAAAAATCGTCTTTTTGTTTTATTCTTGCTAATTATGGTTTTATATTTAAATTATTATTATATATTTATATTTTAATTACTCAAAACTCTTTCCGAATGCCTTTTATTAATAAAGGTTTTTAATGCCAAATCTTCTTTTTGTTTTATTCTTGCTAATTATGATCCCAAACCCATTGCGGGACAAAGTAATGCAAGCAACGCCATCTTTAATACATTTGAGAGGCTTTTAGTGTCTGTCAATATAACTACGTAAAAAAAGCTTTCGCTATTTCATGACCACAACACTACAGTAATGTTGACAGATTCATGGCAAAAGTATTTGTGTGTTAAATTAATTAATTACTGTTTTTTTTAAGGTCGCTTAATAACTTACACGTCCGGCAAGGAGGTATATCTGTATAAAGGGTATACTTTTTACAAGAGAAACCCGGTAAAATCAAATGCAACGCGGTGGGCGTGTACCAGGTCTCTTACATGCGCGGCATACCTTCATATCGACGACTACTTTAACGTTACAAAATTCTCCGAAAGAGAACACACGCATCCTCCACTAACACTTTTAAGGACCGTCGACGGGATGTATGTTAAAATGTCTAATTAGCTTGCTTAAGACTATTATAATTATCTGAATAATATAACAATTGGTACATTATAAAATGTTATTAAAAATTAATTAGGTTAATTTGAATACGTCTCTGTCTCTTTAGCCAATTCCAATTTATTACCTATTAATATAATTACTGTCACAATCATTTGTTTTAGTTGTGATATCTCTCACAGGTTGTAGCCTAATTATTCCCACTACACAATATACTGTACACACTACATACGACTACTTGTAACAATCACTCAAGGTTCGGACCTCAAGAGGTATTGTCACGACCGTTGACAGGAGCAAAACTGAGTCACCTTCCTTTGACAAGTGCTTATATGAACGTTTCAGTGCCCGTACTCATGCATTTCCGGCGAACCGGAAATGTGTGCGACAACAGTTGTAAACTTAAATAAATGTTAAACAATATTGTGCAGAAATACTAGCAATCCTTAGACAATAAATAATGACAATAAATAATCTGAGAAAAAGAATATAAGACTGATATCATAACATGTATATGATATAGCTTCGTTGCACGTTGTAGAAATAATAATAAAAGTAGAAAAGGACGTGTCCGGGGGAGACGAGACGTTAATGAGCAGATTCGTAGCACGCGAGTCTTATGTTATTGTGCACGCGTTGTACGTACGTGATCGTTCATTATACACACTCCATTTGAAATATTTTTCTTGTTCGACTTTACGATCTAAATTAAAAGGAATTTTAATTTGGAAATTTGAACGATTATAATTGATTTTGTACCAAACGTTTATTTTTTTATCTTTTAATCACTTTTCCTTATCATTTCCTTTCGTCGTGAAGTTACTGGTACAAATATATTATATGCTTAATGAAATTTTCAGGGGATTTGATAGCTCTGGCAAGCGGGAGGAAGTTGATAATGTTTAAGAAGTACACATATTACAACAGCGGTCAATCTCTAGGCAGCTTCAGATGGAACTGTACTGAGAAACCCTGCAAGTCCCACCTCCTGGTATCATCTAACCTTGATATAGAGAAAGCCATTGGGAAACACAATCATAAGCCTCCAAGGTATAAAATAATGGCCAAAGGAAAGAACGTCTATATGAGTTGTTTATCAAAAAAGAAAAGTGAATAATATTTTTAGTTAACAGATTTGTAATTGCATGTTTCTTAGTAAAAATTATATATATTTAGGATTATTATTCTATGACATTTGTTTTTTTAAAACAACTGGTTTGGTTACTCTATGACGGGAATATGAACGACGAGGTACGACGGTATTGTAACGAGGTAGAAAATAATTAAAATTAAAGAAGTTAAAAGAAGATAAGAAGTTGTTTCCATTAAAACCCATCGCCTACATATATATTTTAAAATGTGTGATTATTTCAATTTCAAGGTTTTTGACGTCGCTAGTTTTACATGGTATATTTTTTAATATTTAGAATGATTGTTTGTCACTCATGTATTAAATATGAACTTAATTGCTCTTATAAGTAAGAAAAATTAAGTAAGCTTATTTTTGTGCATCGGTTCATGATATTGGATTTCCAAATAAATAATATTTTTTAGCATATTTGGTGTATTTTCGTTGTTTTTATTGATTGTAACAGTTTTTTTAAACATTTCCAGTTAATATTTTCATGACGGCACGCGGGAAGGAGCGACTGATCTACCAAAATTTCACATACTATAAACAGAGTAGGACCCGAAGCGGCTTCAGATGGGGCTGCACAAAGAACAGATGGCACAAATGCAAGGCGTACCTCCATCTAGCTGACGATATGACCATCGTGAGGAGTAACATGGAGCACACCCATAGCCCTTTCGGCACACCCTCTCGGAAGCAAGCTCACTGATGCAATCATCTGACTAGACTATGTCTAGCAGACAAAAGAATATTATAACTACGAAAAATGCATTTATTTTAAATTAATACCAAAGAGTATTTTATAAATAATATCTTTAGTTAATTTATAGGAGATGAATTTAATTTTAATGTACCCACGGATGACTTAACAACCACTTAAACTAAACAACCACGCAAGATGTACATAATTTGCACACAAGAGTGATGAATCTATGCTTTAATTAAAAAGGCACTAATAACTTTTAAAAGTTTAGGAATAATTGTTACCCAGGTTATGTAACATATTTAAAAAAAAGTCATTTGAAGTTTAGTTAAGTACGGCAGAAGCAGTTATTTTCATCCAGAAGCGATCTAAGGCTCTATAGGGTATAAAGGCATGTAGGGACCGTTGTAATAAGTAGGTTGAACGTAAATAAATTTTTCAAGTTTTGAATTTTTTTTTTAATAATTAATAATTCAAATGAAATCATATATAATTTAAAGCACAAATTTTTTTCGGTCACCACTATGTAAAAATTTATTGTCTTGATACATTTTGATGTTGCGAGGGAAATTAAAGAAGTTTGAGCTATTTAGTTTGACTCATTGTTGTAGGTTGTTTAGGCACCGTTTTTTTTGCACTATACTTGTGTCTTAAATTTGTGATGAATTACCGGTAATAGTTAAAATTTAAATTATAATATGTACATTCCGTTCTAGTCTGTCTGTAGTAGAATTTTATTGAATGTTTAATTAAATGAAGTTATATGCATTTATAAAATAGTGGGAAGGAATTCGGAATGTTGTAAAGTTTTGTAAGTGTGTAATTAACAATCATATATATTTTTACACTTTTTTGTGCAATTATTTATCGTCTAGGTTCTTTTATAATTTCTATCACAGTTGTGTTTTATTAATGTATATGTTTCCCTTCCATACGATTGCACTAAAATCCGTACAAATTAGGTCTTACATTAATTTACTAGAATTATAACTTGTATGAATTTTGTTGAAGGTGAATTCCTTTCTTTGATCAATTATATTTATTTATACAAATGTTGGAATAACCTCGTTCCTCCTTAGTATTCTCGTTTCGAAGATGTAATGATGCATTCGATATTATTATTTTGTATTTTTTCCCATGACAAATAGCAGAAGTGCTATTTTTGTTATATTTTTTAACGTAATAGAAAATTATTTATTTTATTTAATAACAGTTTATAATTAATGATGTAAATTGTTTATTTAACGATGTTAATGAATTGATCTCAGTGTGCTGAAATTGCACTAGTACATTTTTTAAATGTTTGTCATTATATTGTGAAATTAAAATTACTTTATGTGAGTATGATTTTACTTTAGAAAAATATATCTATTTATTCTATATATTCGTATAGGAAGAGTTCAGCGACTGCTGATTATGTCAGTTTGTTACTTCAATTTCATGGTTCCAACAGTGAGAGAGACGGTTTAACTTCTCTGTTTCATCTGATGTGGGAGGTACCAAAAGCCCAGTTCTCTTCTTTTCTCCTTATCCTTTTCCCTCTGATTCTGATCTGTAACCCATTCGATTTCCAAATTGTTTGTTTGATTTACATAAAGTGAATCATTTCGTTTGCAAAAGCTGCATCGATTTAATATCAATATCTGTATATTATCTTCTATTTAAATATATCTTCACGACTACTACTAGACTCTGTATGTCTTGCGTCACACGACAGTGCATTCGTATTTTAATTTAGTAATTAATTTCCAGCTACATACATAACTCTATCGAAGGGCGCCAAACTTCTTATCTACGACGACTACTCGTTCTTCAAGAAAGGCGTGATACGTCTTGGCTACAGGTACGTCTGTTCTAGTGTGGGTAAAGGCTGCAAGTCCTTTGTCCACGTGAGCTTTGACGACCGCATCCTCTACGTGAACGCGAACCACGGCCATCTACCCAGCAGATTTATTCGGACAAACTCTGGACGTTATGTAAAATGTTGATTCTCGTATTTATGTTTATATTGCTTTTTAATTTAATCAAAATCATATTAAAATTATTTAAACTTTCGTGAGACATATTTTAACACACTAATTAAAACGGCTTTACTCACGCGTGGTTCGGTGTATGTACCGACTAGTTTCGAGCCCATCGGGGGCTCTTCTTCAGGGTGAGTGGGGCTGGCATAGGTTCGCGGTTCAAAATCATATTTTTAGTGTGTACAGTACATATGTCTTATGTATTGACTACTCACCAAGACATAGAAGTAAGCGAGACTATATTCAATCTATAACGTGGAACTCTACAATATTACCCAGTTGTTATGAATTATAAATTATTGTTATTAATTACAGTAATAAATAATAAACAATATTACAACTATCCCCTCGACGATGTTATGTCCATTAAATGAAACGCCTTAACTTGTTTTATTACAGAAAGCTCGAGATGGTAGAGCATTCACACGGTGTTGTCCTGCACGTTTTTTTAGTGTTAGATTTTTAAGTTACTGTTAAGATTACTCGTGCACTATTTTTGCAGTATTAACTCTTGTGAACAGTTCTATACAATATATGTGTCACTTGGGAGAGAAATTTTTATTACCTGATCCACAGCTGGAGAGCTGGGCGCCGAAGTAGTGTAGGTGAAACGGGAGTGCGAAAGTGCACCTCAAACGAAGGAATAAATAGGGACCTGAGTTGGGACTCGCAGAGAGTCGAAGCCGTCGGGTCCCTACAGTAGTATGCGTAACGAGCGATAAACACCCATGTCCCCGCAAGGGTGCGTATGCGCAGGCAATCAATGAAACAATCAATTTTTTTTATGTGATTAAGGTGGCAAACGTGCATGCGTTTCACCTGATATTAAGTGACCGCCACCCATGCGCATCTGCAACAAGCTAATGAGTAAAGGATGCTTTATTGGAAAGAGGAGATAAACAGAAAAAAAGATATTTCATTTTTCCTGTCCATCCCCTCGCTTGTCCCTTCCTTCTTTATTAGAAAAGGATAATAATGGCTAGAATTAGACCTTCGGCACTTCACTTATCAGATGAAAAGCAGAAAATTTCTACTTCACGTCTGTCTTCTGTAAGGTCGTGGTATTTCCCCGGTCGAGCCGGCCCATTCGTGCAACAGATGTTGTTGCGGGCTCTACCACTGTAAGTATTGTTAGATTATTTCTACACCTAAACTTTGTGGTAAACTTGTACAAGCGTCATAACGTCAACGTTATAACGTCAACAGACTCTCATGTTATTTTGTCAGTGTAGTATACATATATTTGGTACGGCTACTTTCATTTAATGGTTTTTCTAACGAAATGACGTTACAACATTTTCAGCTACATATATAACAGTGACTAACGGATCGAGACTTCTTATGCTCAGAGAGTATACGTATTTTAAAAGTGGTAAGATCGGCAATGGCGGCTCCCGATACACTTGTTCATCATATACGAAGGGTTGTAGAGCTTATGTTCACGTTAGTAAGGATGATATCATCATTCAAACATGCCAAGAACATAACCACATACCCAGAAAATACTTTAGAACTGCATCTGGAATGTATGTTAAAACGTAAACTATAAATTAAACGACTCCTCTAATTGTATAACTTAATTAGATTTTGTGTCGACATTTTTCAATCGAGTTGTCTTCAATGAAATAAATAATTGGCAATTTTAAATTGATACATTGTTTTCTGTCCCCTAAAAGACTGGAACGAAACAAATTGAAGTATTATAATATCTAAGTTTCCATTTAAAGTGCAAGTTAACGAATGTCATATAATTTTACCGTACAAAGTCAATTTACTAAACAGATCTTTGGTTTCATAATTTTTTAAATTTCTTTTGTTTTCGTGTAAAATTTTATTAAAATCGCTCGTGGTAAAGACGCATAAATGAAGTCCCCCGCTATTATACACTATGCTAATTTAGTATTGATTAAAAGACATTTATGTTTAACAATTATCTGATTAAGAATTTCCTTTCTTTTTGTAATAACTTGATGCTTGTTTATGGCGTTGAAGCCTTGCGCTTTAAAGTTTCTTAATAAATAGATTATGACAAAATATAAAACATGTTTTTTTTAATCCATAATAATACAACAGATGCATCGCTATGTTCTATGAGGCCATTTCTAAATACGACTTTATGAGTATTTTTAGCGGAATATGGATTCGATTGTCTTTTGTTTCCGCAGACCAATCAATTACTGTGGTAATACATACACACTTCTCTATACAGATAAAAAATTAAGTGTCTGTATGTAATATCAAAATAAAATTTCCATGCTCAAAACACATGATGTACATACATATAAACTAAGACGGGTCATAAGTTCTGTCCAAACTTTTAATGTAATTAATTATACATTTTTTGTTACTTATTTAGAAATTATATATGAAATGAAAGGTACAATTTTAGTTACATTATTCGAATTGCCCTCCCCCATTTTGAATACATGCCTTTAATTGACGAGGCCAGTCTTCGATGGCAGCACGCACCAATTTCATATCTATTTCTGTTGCTGCTTTAACCAGAGACTCTCGAAGAGACTCCAAATTCTAATGAGGTTTAGCGCAGATATTCTCCTCCAAATTTTGCCATATCTTTTAGTTCAATGGGTTGAAATCTGGACTAGAAGAGGGCAATCTAGAGAGGGGTGGTTTGGCGGTAGTGATGGTGGTGGTTTTGATGCTGATGATAGTGATGGCGATGGTGTTGGTGAGGATAGTGGTGGTAGTAGTGATGGTGGTAGCGTTGGTGGTGATGTGGTGGTGGTGGTCGAGGTAGCGATGCTGGCGGTTTCGGTTCTTGATTAAAAATGGGCTTTCAAAATATAAACAGTTAACATATCGGTTGGAAATTCTTAATACTCATATTTTTGGTGCCGCAGCTTACGAGGTCGTAAACAGCCGTCTTTTTTGTAATTGCCTTGAACAAGTGCGTTATTACTTTACCATTTTTTTACATTAATATTGAATAGCAACAACACCGGGTGAATTGTAGCTCTATACTAACAAACAAAATTAAAATGCTTGTAATATCAAAATACAATTTTTATACTTATGTTTTATTTTGTAGATGTATGTTACGGTAAAACAATTAATGTAAAAAATACGATTATAAACCTTTATTGTGCGATGTGATTAATATTTTTTATTTGATTCCACGCGAACGAAGTCGCGGGTAACAGCTAGATTCAAATAAATTCAAGTAGGATTATTGAAGGTGTAATCACTTTATAATGACGGTATTTGTTAAACATTTCAGCGACTTATATTACTTTAACAAAGGGGACGAAGCTCCTAATGTACAACAAGCACACATATTACAAGACGAAAGCGCTAAGGAGCGGTGGTTTCAGGCACATCTGTGTGCATAGAGGTTGCAAGTCATTTGTACACGTCAATGCTGACGATTGGATCACGCGCTTGACTGAGGACCATCAACATCCCCCCTGGAACTATGTGAAAACTAAATCGGGTCTTTATATCAAATGGTAATTATTCAAATTTATGTTTATTTTATAGTAGAACGCGAGAAACAAATGAACAGGTGATATGACCTTATGACCCTTTAATACCCATAAAAATCTAAAAACACGATAATAGTAGTGTACCTCACACTACTATTATCGTGTTTTTAGATTTTTTTTTATGATAAAAAAATCTATTGCTTGACTATAATTTGTGTGGGAAAGAGAAACTTTATTAAGTTTTATCAGATCTGATGTATGGGGTTATTTTGATATTTTTTTAAATAAATTCTGATGTGTACAAAGATTTTTTTATTTATTAAACGAAGATTTCTTTCGATTCACAGTTAACGTTAACAAATTAACATTGTGAAAATGACGACGATTGCAGATAGAGAAAGCTGTGTACGGGTGACAAATATCAAAATCGACGATGTCAAGTACGGTCGAGTGTATCAATCAAGATAAATATAACTATATTAGTATATGAGTCATCGCATAGTAATAGAAATTCGACTGTTATTCCAATAACAGTTACTTTTAACTTTTATAAGAGTAAAATATGAAGTTTTTCTTTTCATTTATGCAATATTGCATTGTAAAATCTAAAAATTGTTATAAAGATGGAAGATTTTTTTGATATATAAGGTTTCGATTTTTAAGTTTATCTATATTAAGCGTCTTTCCTGAGAAAACGCTAGTTTTTTACTATATTATTAGGACCGGAAACTGCGAAAGGCAGTGGGCCTATGTCTAGCAGTTGTCTAATACAAGCTGGTGATCATATTGTAAATTCTTATGGTGCTATGCATTATCCGAAAAATATTTTTTTTGTTCCTAATCAGATTACATAGAATAGCCTCAAAAAAGCACAGCCTAGAGACTACAAATTTTGCACAGAGGTTTTTCTGTTATTACGCAGGCGAGCACTAAAAAAGGATTCTTGTAAATTCACAACGTAAAGGTCTAAAGTAGGGGATGAAAGTTTATATGGATATTAAAAAAAAAATTAAGTTGACCTCAGATCTATATGATCAGTGCTATCAAATAGGGTTCAGCTTAACATTCGTCGGTTAAATCAAATTGCACGGCGGGTGAAACCGCGAAGCAATCCTCATTAGCAATCTTTCCTTGAATATTTTAGCAATTCGTAAGAATTCGTAGTCGTTACTAACATAGATTTAATGTAAGTATTTCTCGTTATTGCCATTAACTATTTCTTGTGCAATTTTTCTGAACGAAGTTACTTCTTGCTATTTTGTTTATTAACCTACTTGTAAAGATTAAACAATAAAATTAAAAAATTGTGCCTGTTTCAATTTTGTTTTGACCTGCGAAGTGCAAAGATCATTTGATTTTCTTTTAATTGTGGCCTAAACCTATGCAGACAGTATGCCGGACTACGGTCGTTTTGTGCCGAGCCCACATAACTGGGAAAAAGGGCTAAAAGTTGTTTATAAAAATGAGAGAGCTTTTTCGCATTTTTAATCATAGTGTTTAAATTAATTGGCTATCAAAAAACAATCCTTGGCGTACTTTTATACTTCAATATTCGTACACACAAATGTTATCTGTTTTTATTTGAAAAGCGTAGTTCTTGGGAATCGACTTTAGAATTAGTTAAGTAAATCACTTAATGTTAAATGAGTATCGCTTCCTATTGACATCCGCAACAAGCTACAGAAGCACTATCAGCCTTTTATAGGAAGGAAGAGAAGGGATGGTTCGGAAGCAGACGGGGCCTATGGCACCACACTCAGACGAAAAGCAGAGGTGCCGTCCACTTCAGTTTGGCATACTGTAAAGTCCGGTCGAGCTGGCTTTGGTGTCACAGCTATTGCTGATGCTGCAATTATTTTGGTTGCAATTTCAGGATGTAACCATGTATATCTCACCGTTAACTTTATCAGTTTATAATTGGACCAGGCATAAACTATCATAAAATTGTGAACTGAAAGAACCATTCACAATTGGACTTGTCATTTCCAACGCAAAACAATTATTTTTCTTTGATAAAATTTTTATTAAGATATTTTTTATATATAACTATCGTGTCCAACCTAACCAATAATTATATTCCAATCTAACTTTAACGCAATCTTCGTATTCTTCTGCCGATTCGACTTCGACAGTTTATACACTATCAAGAAATCACAATTTGAACTTAACTAATACTGAACGCAGTTCACAATTTGTTAACTTTTCTAATATGCCTATTCCGATCATAAACTGACGAAATTATAAATTGGTAAGTCACATATACAGACATATCTAAGGATTACTCATATCCCGACTTTTAATCGTAAGTCTGAAATCGGAATATGAGTTGCCTAAATTTTTTATTCTTTTTTTTAACATATCTAATATTTAAAATATATTCTTTTAGCGAAATACATCACGCTGACGACCGGAACGAGACTTCTTATGTTGAACAATTATTCGTATTGCAAAAGTGGAACGGTGCGTGCGGGCGGGTCGCGGTATACTTGCCCCCGCGTAAGCAAGGGCTGTAAAGCGTACTTGCACATCAGTAAGGATGACTTCATCACGTTAGCAGTGGTAGAACACAATCACGAACCGAGGCGATATGTAAAAACCAAATCGGGACTGTACCTAAAGATATAAGTGATAATTTCCAACCTTTATAAATCTGTATTAATTGTTAGTATTATGAATAATAAAAATAAGTGTGCACTCACGCTCGTAACCCAGAGGATTATTAGGCAGAGATTATGTGCTCCTCGCACATCTCTCTCGCTTCTTCGCTTCGGTTACGAACGATTTTATTTAGCATGCACCAATCTGATCAATATAAATTTGTCTTGTCATTCTCTATACTACTAGTTCAGCATAATGTATAGCCAGACGAGTCTTCATAGACACATTCGGGCTCAGTACTATATCTACTAGCACTATTTATTTTGTTCCCGCATTCACTCGTCGTTCAAAATCTATAACATGTCTTACATCCCTACTGAAAATTACATTATATGCAAACAAACAAAAATCCCTTTCAAACAAAAATAAAAAAATATGCGCTCCCGACCGTAACCCAGAGGGGTAGGTTAGTGGCTTACGAAAAAAGGGCGATATAAGGAGCACAATAACGAAACAAATTTATGTAGCCAAA
>JWHW01034881.1:75781-91414 GCA_000931545.1 Papilio glaucus | reverse complement strand
CACGTATAGTGGACACATGATTATCTGGTCCTTGGTTATACGGTACCGCGATTATCCGAAGCACTTAATGCAGCCCATAATCCAGAGCAGAGTGGTAGGCAAAGACGGATTTCTATTTTGCGTTCGCGAGTACATCTTATATCGCCTTTCTGTAGCTTTCACTAATATGATCGATATAAGTTCTCCTTGGACGTCCTCTGCCACTACTGCCACTCCCACTTGCAAATAAATTTGTCTTGTACTCTTCGTTCATGCTGGAACCACCGAAACACCTATTTCAATTCTAAACACAACATTCAATTTTAAACTACTCTTTTCATTTATAACGCTATTTTAATCCTATTATTCAATGTCGCGCCTAAAATACTTCTTACCTCTACTATAAGACCCGGTTGGCGCGAGAGGTAAAAAAGTTGTCTTAACCTGATAAGTTATTTTAACTATTTCCGCATGAGTCACATGCGCACGGCCAATTGACTGCGGCTCCGGGGCTTGTTTAACTCTCATCAGAACAGAAACACGAAGTTCTGTAAGCTCAATTTGCCGACGTCCAAAGCTCAACGTTGAAAAGAACTGAAGAACAATGCCCGATGAAAAAGCGTCGTGCTTTAAAATCACCTTCGTGTAAATAAATACATGAATATCCATTGCGTTATTTTAGCAGGCATTAACCTAACCAGGTTAGGTTAGCTAACCTAATCTCTAATTGCCGTCTGTGAGGTCGCAGTATGTTCAGGGCCATTCCTTCGTACAACAGCAGCTTCTAACGCTCACTCTACTACTTTCCTGGTCGCAGATTTGAGACTTAACCTAGGAATACTAGGTAGTAAGTCTCAAATCTGGGTCACTTGGATTAGTTCAATAGATTATTTGTCGAGATCAACTTGCTTATGTTTTGTAACCCACGCAAACACTTTCACAAAGAAGTTTCTACTTTTATTCATAAACTAAGATGTTTCTCGACGTTTGCAGGAAAGATAATTACAACAGTTAGAGGCGACACTTACCTACTGTTTGATGGCTTCACGTTTTTCCATAAATATAATATGAAGAGCCACGTCGAAAAATGGCGATGCGCCAAATTTCCAAAGTGCAAAGCGCATGTCTTCATCAGTGATAACACGATGCTTGACAACTCATGTCTCCATCATAGCCACAAGAAGCCGAGGTTGCACAAGTGTTCTGATGGAGGAGTGTGTCAAAAAGTATTGATTGAATTGAGAGGATTCAGCGAACGAAGTTCGAGTTCTCCTTTTATATAACTGGATACCTTTTTAACTTTATCTTTTGTTCCGTTTAGACTTTATGAATATAAAGTATGTTTTTAAGTCATGGTAGCAAAGTACAGGTAACTTAAAGTATCGATTTAGAAGTCGGAAAAGATATTTTAAATGTTATGGGAACAAAGTATTCAAAATTGAAGCTAAATATTGTGAGTGTGTGTGCACCCAAAAATGTTATATTTATTGAATCTATTTTAAATACTATCGATAATTTGTTAAATAACTCTTAGATATTTTCTTACATGTGTTAGAATTATATTTACTTAGAAATTTTATTAATGAATAAAATTCTTTATTGTTGTGTCATTATGAAGAAATTTCGACTGCATAAGGTCGATGGAAAACATGACGTTCGATAAAATAACATGTTACTTGAATATACTCATATTTTATTAACAACTATCCCCCCAACCCCCCGCACCTCGTTCGGGTATATGGATAGTCAAAAAAAAAATAATGTCAAGGTTACTCACTGATAGAAGACTTTGAAGAAGTTCTATCGGGGCAAAGATTAAAATCGGTTCAGTAGTTTTTTGAGTTAATCCGGAACAAAGAAATCATTCAATCGAATCTTTTCTCTTTATAGTTAGTATAGATAAATCCATTATCAATAGTATTGAATTTATATTACGTGTAACTGTTGATAAATATGGAATTGTGAACTTTTATCAAGTGTGGATATTTTGCCCACACAAGGAGTTATTAGTGTTGTAAATTAGGTCAGGTCATAATCAAAAATTTCAAAAACCGGAAAAGATCTACCCCACGATGGTTTAATATTTTCTTCCGGTACAAAATGAGGACGGGTTTCATTAGGTATGCAAAAGTTATCAAATACACAAGGCCTTCCTGTGTTAACGATCAATTCAACCTCAAATATGGCATCGGTAAACATGTAAAGGCCTTTGCCCATAACGTATTTTTATGCGGGCATCAAACACGCGTTTTTGTGGACGACCTTTGCACGATATTTGCGCGGTTGTGGCGATACAAAGTCATAACACGTCGACAGTCTTGCGTTCGTTAGGCATCCTATTCGCATTCAAAAAACATCGTTTGCATAGGTCCTAAACCATTCGAAAATTAAATTATTTTCCATTCTAATGGAAAATATATCGAAATCTAAGCTTAAAGGGTAATAAACAGCTCTGAAGACTGCGTAAATATCTTAAATGATACATGATGTATAGTTATTGCAAATCACGAATCACTACATCCTTTACATCTGTTGTTCAAGTCGTAATTGTACACAAGTAAAATGTGTGCGGCTGATACGACGACGACGAATGTGCGCGTGCGTCTGCAATCGCGACTAGCCGCTCCGTTGGGCACAACGTGCTAGCACGACACTTACGCAATATGCAAGTACACGAATACTTGTCAATTCTTAAAGTTTTGTAAGAGATACACTCCTCGTGGATACAACTACGCAAGTTTCTGTCGCGAAGTTGCAATGTGTAAAAATTATTACGATCGAGCTTGAAGGGTGGTATGGCACCTAATATCTCAATTATATCTCTTCCTAGCTGTCAGAACCCAAAAAAACATACATGGAAATTACGGGTTGCATGTAAATTCTGACTTATTTGTTTTTTCTGTTTTTTTTTTTTTAATTTCTAATCTTTTTTTGTTGACTTAACAATGATGTTTTAGATGTCGCCGTGACTTCAAATAACAATCAGTATTTACCGTACGTATTTTTGTTCTAGCTAAACTGATAACAATGGTGTCTGGAAATAATGTTATATTGTACGACGGTTATACTTTCTACCAAAAGTATAAAAGACAAATGGGTAAACGATGGATTTGTACCAGTTACCCATCTTGCAAAACATCTATTAACGTCGACGACCATATGTTCGTTTCACATATTAACACTGTACATACGCATAATAGAAAAACCCTTTTCCTCACTGAAAGTGGGAGGTATGTGCGACTGTAAGTCAGTTAACCTAGGATTTAATATGAAGCATTCAAACGTTTTGTTATAATTTAATTTTATAAAATGAATTATTTGTTTAATTTTGGTTTAATCATTATTTACTGTTAACTAATTTATTAATATAATACATAAACAAAACTCAAAGTTTCAGGAATAAAGGTTTTAACTATTTGATTTTTATTTTGTCTTAAATCTTACCCTACATTTAACGACAAACCTTATACAAATAGGCATTGTTTTCGGTTTAGATATCCTTTTAAAATATTTCCGATACACAAACTGGACGGTACATGGCTTGGGATAATGTATCACAGAAGTGGGATACCAGTAGTCTTATAATAAATTTAGTTAGACAGCCCAGATTGTGTTTCCAGGCACAAATATGTATATGTGTAATTAATAGATTCGCTAAATTTCAGTTTACGAAAACCTTATATGCAGTAAATTCTAAAGAGATATCTGATTCTGTGCTACGAAGGTAATAGAGATTATTTTCCTTACAGCACAACAAAACGAGTAAAATACATTAAATGAGTGCTTTATTTAGTACAGCTTAAGGTGCATTCAGATCACCTCTTTTGCTATTTGCAGAAGAGAAAATTATTACGGATATTACTACGGTTCAAGTCACACTTACCTTTTATTTCAGGGCTTCGCGTTTTTCCATAGACATAGACATAAGTAACAGTCTGCTAAAGTCCACGCAGTGGCTCTGATCAAGAAAGCTTGATCAGAGATGATTAGTTTTCTTGAGCTTGATTAGTTTTCTTGAGCGATGGAAAGTTGTTCTTTTCTTCTTACTTAGACCGAATTAGATTCGCTAAATAATTTACCTTAGCATTGGACATGCCAATAATTGGATTCGAGGGGGGAATGAACATTCTGAAGGTATATCGTATAGTTTAAATCTGTACAAGGTAGTCCAAGACTGGCTAAAAGAATTACTCAGAATAATAATTATCAAGTGCAATGTCAAATTTGTCGCTGAATAATTAAGATGATTTGAGGGAGGGGTTTGGTCATATTTTATTATTTTCGTTGTGCAGACTATGCTGATTGGTACAATGGTGTTCCTTAGAAAACAAACACAAAAAACACTCGTTTATTATGTATTAAAAATCATTATTATACAACCTTTTCACAACGTCGCCTTAAGTTTTTTATATAGACAGTTGTCAGGATTAAGGCACGCAACTCTGCTAAAAGTAGTAATAATTGTCTGTCCTCCCCTATGTATTATTCTATATATGTTTTTAATACGCTTTTTTGTTGTGTTTCAGCTAAACTAATAACAATGATGAAAGGAAACAATGTTTTATTGTACGACGGTTACACCTTCTACCAACAGTATAAAAAGAAGAGTAAATCGATCGATCGATGGACTTGTACCAATTATCCTGCTTGCAAAACATCTCTCACCGTCAATGACGCTATGTTCGTTTTAGATATGAACGCGGAGCATACACACAATAGAAAAACCCTTATCCTCACTAAAACTGGCAGATATTTAAGAATATAAGTCAATATAGCTTGGGAATTTAATAAGAAACGTTGAGGGAAAACTTTTAGATTAATGTAGTGTTTAATCACTTGTATTACTAATTGATTGATATGTAAATTAAAGAAATTATTTCTAGTGAGTTATATATAACTCTAGTTAGTATCCTGCCGTGTGTAAATAAAATGGAAGCTCTGTCATTCATAGATGGCGCTGTAACGTATTTTTCTATTTCTACTCCATAAATTAGGAATGCTCAGGTGAATTGGATTATCTATATTTTCATTTGAAAATTTCACGTGGCTTTCCTCTATTTATCGTATCAATTGCGTTACAGTACAAAGAATTACAATGGAGAATGGAAAGGACTATTTGCTACACAATGGTTTCACTTTCTCTTACCGGTACAAAGTGAAGACGGGCTTCAAGTGGGTATGCACAAATTACCCGATATGCAAGGCTTTCCTCTGCGTCGACAACAGCTTCGTCGTCATAGATGGCATCTTCCAACATACAGTCATACAAAGAAAACACTCATACTCTGTCCTAGTGGGAAATATACCAAAGTATAAGGACGAGTATTTGACCTATTGATAGCTAAATATTCATCATTTGTCATTAAATAAATATTAATTATGTTAATTTTTGTTTCTTGCTGATTTTCTCTACACTTTATCGGTCAGATAAACACAATTCAAAACAAAGAATTCTTGTAAGGTAGTTTGTTGAAGGTTACACCTATAGTGGTGAGCAATTCATACCCACACGAGATAAAAAGTTATCTTAAGATGCCACAAAACGTGTCAACGCTTTTCATATATCTTATTTAATTTGTCAACAGCTCGTTACATCAAAATGAACTGCGGGAAAGTGCGTATCTACCACAATAACTATACATACTTTAAGTACTACACGACGAAAAAAGGCGTACGCTGGATTTGTACCTCACACCCCAAGTGCAAGTCGTTCCTTACCCTGAACGAGCGGAATGAGATCGTGAACAGCGGTTCATTTCATGAACATAAACCTATAAATCTTGTTGAGTTGGATAACGGAACATTCATCAAAATCGGTTAAATGTTTAATAAAACGTGTTTAATAAATAACGTCTTAGTTATTATCCTGCAACTTTAGAGAGATCTCGAACTACATCTTCTTTATACCGACTTTATTAGTTCCAAATGTGACAGTATAAAGCAAGAGTAGGCATTAATGAAAACATTATTGATTTTTAAAATGACACCCACGCAAATTTCTTCATGACGTTTATATACCTAATCAAGCTTATATGGGTCCTAATAAACTCGGTAAAAAGTTTGCATTTACCTTTATTACCTATATACCTATTTTACCCTTAGTCAAAGGCCTTGAAATGATTATAGATTTACGCCACATTTATATCGATCTCGGGAGTCATTGTATGAACTGAGGGATCGTTTAAGATTAGGTATCCGATGTTTCTTTGCTTCCACTAGAAAGAGTGCACACAAGTATTTATACGTAATGTAAATATTAAAAGTAAATCTTTTGATACATATTTACTTTTGATTAGATTAAATAAGTAAAAGATTGTGTTTTTTTAAATGTATTGTCTTTGTTTATTTTGGCAAGATATAGTGGTAAGAGGTCTTAAAATCGTCTATATATAAATAGACTGACTGAGTATCACTCAGTCAGTCTATTTATTTATAGACAATTTTAAGACCTATCAATCGTATCGTATATAGATGTTATTACGTGGTAGGTTTTTGGTATTAAAAAAAGGGTTTTTCTAAATTCATCCCCTAAAGGCCTAAAGTAGGGGATGAAAGTTTGTATGGAAAATTCATTGTAAGTTGACCTCAGGTCTATATGATCATATTAAATAGGGTTCAGCTTAATCTGGACAACCGTCAATTAAATTAAATTCCACGGCGGTTGAAACCGCGGAGCTTGTTAACAATAAAGGGGGTTTTCAATACCAAAATGCCAGTTGATTTTATATAAACAAGTTATTTGAAAATATTTTTTTACCGAAAAACCAAAACGTAAACGTAAGTGTCGAAGAGGCCCAGTGATCGCACTGGGCCTCTTCGACACTTACGCAAGGATTGCTTCATATATTCGTCCTTCATTCCTTCAGACTTTGGCCTGCCTAATATGTTGTGTATAATTAAAGAATATAGTATTACCAGTCTGGACTGTCCAGAGCTTTCTAATAAAACGGTTGATGTAATGGTCACTGGTATGATTTAACGGAAACTTGACTCTTGTATGGTTTAGTAAGAATGTTTATCGTGGCTGCTGTCATTGCAACCAATTTTGTCCAAAAAGTCTGTCCCGCAGGCGGTTCAGGTCGGTTTAAATATTCGTTCAGTGTCTACTGTACAAATATTTCAACCGATTTTAATAAATAAATAAATACGCGCTCACGTCCCTAACACAGAGGAGTAGACGGAGATCATGGATTTGCATTTGGCGCGATCCTGACACACCTCTCTCGCTTCTTCTACATTCATACGTCTACGCAAACATGCTCGTCGGTTATAGGTACTCCTTATATCGCCCTTTTTTAATAAACCACTAATCTGATCGATATAAGTTCTCCTAGGGCGTCCCCTACCAACACTGCCATTCACTTTTGCAACATAAATTTGTTTTAACCTTAATAATTATAAATAATTTGTTTTACAGCCACTTTTATAACCATGACCAACGGAAAATGTCGCGCCTACGTCGATGGTTATTTGTACTATAACAAAAATAAAAGTGAGCGATGGGATTGCGTCTCCTACCCAAGATGCAAAGCTTTCATAAGGATTAACGATGAATCTACAGTATACGGCTATTGTTCTTTCGGTCACAATCATGAAAGGCGGCGTCTAATCAGAGTGCCGGATGGCACCTATTGCAAAACATGAGATTTGTATTTGATTTGTTGAAATGTCTCGCTTGGCTTTATGTATCGATGTGATAGAAAATTAATAAATTATTTTTATTTTTCATAAAAAAATCTAACCAAAAAATAAAAGCACCAATAGCGTACATGCCCATGCATACGTGTAAAAACACTGTATCCAAAACCTATTACAGTATGGACTACGATCGTACTGTGCCGACCCCAAATAAAAAAGTGAGAAAAGGGCAAGGAGAAAAAAATCGATGAATTTTTTTTTTTATTGTATTTTTATGTAAAATGTCCTGTAATTATTTCGTAATTACAGTAAAAGTTTTTAAAGAAATAGATACATTTTTAAATCAATAATAAAAATCATGAAAGAGTTTTAGACGTTGCTAAATAAAAATCCATAGCCTACTTCTATGTCAACAATGTGTTTCAAAAAGTTATTAAATTGGGATTTTTATAATATTTTCGTACTTGAGTGTGGAGAGGAGAAATGTATGATAGATTTTCAATATTTTTATTATAATTTGAAATAGTAAAAATGTTGCTTTCAGGCGAAATTATAATGTTTAAAGATGGAAAACCGAAACTGTTATATAAAGGCTACGTCTACTACCGGCATTACACGGCTCGCTCCATGGTGCGGTGGTCATGCACCAGTACCTCAAAATGCAAAGCCTATTTATACGCGAACGAAAATCAAGTTGTAAAACACATGTTTCACGAACATGGTCATGAACCGAAGAAATTGCACAGGACTTCAGAAGGAATTTATATCAAGATATAGCAGTCCATCTATTTTATTCTATTGCTATTTATTATAATGTTATGTTGTTGTGCCTTAGAAATTTGCATAAACATATACGTCATAATTCTTAAAACGCTTTTACTTATAAAAATGTTTTAAAAATGATGCTTAGCTAACTTGGTGTGTATGTACGAATGTTTGTGTGTAACGGAATTCTTTGAACGTGATGTTGAACCTCTTCAAAACGTCGGGTTAATTTGAAACTTTGGGCAGTTATCAAGGAACAATAACAATGTAATAATTAAAATAGTTTGTCCATTATCCTAACCAGGATCTTTGTGATTTGTGATATTTTTTAACATTGAGAATACGGTTTTAGTATTTATTTAGTATTGTATTATTTAGATTTTTATGAACTTAAATGCAATATTGATATAAACTCTGTTTTGTTTTATTCTAATAATACATATGCTACGTAAAGTAAAACTTATTGTAAACAAACAGAACATCATAATTTAATTTTTTATATTTTTTTAAACATACGCAGGAATATTTTTTAATTATCATGTAACTACTAAATCTACTACTAAATCTATTGTATAAGTCTGTCAATGAAATTAGTTACAGTTTTGTACACTATCTACAAACATCTTCGTAAAATATTTAAAAAGTCAATAAAACAACATTAAATAAATTAAACAAAAAAATAAATTTACATTTACTTTTTGAAATTGAATATTACATCTTTTAAAAAAGATATAATATTCAATCAAATATCTATAATGTAAAATAAGTGGACGAAAATCGACTGAAACAGCGAAAACGACAAATATATGGAGGTAAAATAAATTTTACCTCAGCAGAAATCGCACCCAATAGTGCGTCATGTATAAAATACGTTTGTTATTGAAAAATCTTAATTAATACCTATTAAAAAAATTTCATATCTTAACCTAATATCAAATTCTGGGATGTTATTATAATGACCTTAATTTTACAGTTGAAATCCTGAAGTCAATATACACGGGCAGAGAATTTCTAAAATACAAGGAATACTACTATACTAAAGTTTCAAACAGTGAAACAAGATGGCGGTGCATAAACACGAAAAGTTGCTACGTGCGTTTGGCTACAACTCCCGTCTGTATGGGCCCGAGAGTCGTGAGGAAGACCAGACCCCATAATCATCCGCCAAAAGTTCCGCACGTTTTAAGGGATAATAGCTGGGAAGACGATGTATTGTCACGACAGGCGAATAGTGGAACTGGAAATGTACGTTTCTGATTTTGAAGGTCTTTTAAAAGATTTCACAGTATATTATTTTTAATTTTTACAATTAATGTTACAATGAAATTATCTCGTTGTAAGCTAGTTATAGTTAATTATTTACGACGTTTCATTAGAGGGGTAAGCAACAACGGGTAGGGGAAGTACGCCGTAATATTAATAATGTTATGTATTTCTAATTGTAGGACAAATATTTAGACAGATAATATGAATTAACTTTTCATTTCACTAATAAATTAAAGAAACCATTAAGGAATTGTTTAATTGATTATAAAACTTTGTTCTAAGATGTAAGTTTGGAAGCGATGTGTGATTCATTATCAACTATGTATTTAGCTGTTTCGACTTTAATTAATTCTTTAAATAAACAAATTAGTAAAACAATACAACAGATATTTCAATAATTCATCTCCTTATTCTAGATTTCTTCTTCGATATCAACTAAACGGTTTTACCTAAAAACGATCACGTTTTTTTTTGGTACTTCGATGTTGTGGAATGTTTATAGGCGACGTGATCATTTAACATCTCGGGATCTGCTCGTTTGACACCTTATTCTTTAAAAATGAATGCTTGTGTGTTTGGGAGCGTGATAGATGTGATAGAGTTGCACTTAATGGAACTCCCTAATCTTCCTCTGAATGAATTTTGTTTATCTTTGATTGTTGAGCATTCCATGTGTATTAAAAAATACTCTTACGCGATGTTTCAGGTGAGTGAAAATTTCCTTAATGCGATGCGACGCAAAGCGATTTCACGCAACGCAAAAATATTAAGTAGTTGTTGTTGTGGCCTACTTTGCAGTGTGAACGTGTTAGTTTTGTTTACATCGAAATGAATGTCTATTCATAAAGCTTGTTTTATTTCAGCAAGGTTAATAGTAATGAATACTGGAAAACATGTGTTGACTTACAAAGGTCATTTCTACGTACAAATACCGTATGCGAATGGTACCAGATGGCGCTGTGTGCAGACATCAGACTGCTTCACGACACTGTTGGTCAACTCTGATCTGACAGTTAGGAAGGAACCGAAAAACCATAAGCATCCGCCACGGCAGGTTTTTCGCTTAAAGAATAATACTTTCAAGTTTATTCAATACCGGCGCTGTCTGCGCTCAGAATATTTGCCATACAACCAGAGTAATTAATAAATTGTAATAACTCCTCTCTATATAATAAAATAATAATAAATCAGCCTTTTCTAGAATGTTCCCCACTGCAGGGGCACAGGCCTCCTCTCCGAGAGAGGGAACTATAATTTCCTGTAATTTTGTTTATCGGTCTTGAGAAAATCCTAATACACCTTGTAGTTGCTACCTGATTTATATAATTTTTTATTAGTATCATCTCAGTATTATATATTATTTGTAATTGTATGTTTGTACTGTGTTTCTGCAACGTTCGATCGTTGTCATTAAATAATTAGAGATAACTTAATCGCGTGTAACTTGTCTTTAAAACGATTTTAACCATTTTATTCTCTTACCTTAATGTCTTACTATAATTACTTATGTTTGACTTTTTATAATGATCTTCCTGATCTGTCAGCCCTACGAGTTGTACCCCGTATTACATATATATTATATATTCATAATTAAATATTATACAAACTAAAATTGTTTATTTCTACTTTTCGATTAACAAATAGAACATCCTGAATCCTTGTGTTTAGTTCATTTATTATAAAGGTATTCGAGATGAAAAATAGATAATTTTATAATATATATTTCTAGCCCGCCTCGTCTGGCTTTCTTGGCTATTCTATTGTTAAGAGGCTCTCTAAAACAGAAAGGTCATCTGTAACTGTTCTGATTGTTGCGATTTGATGGACAGCGGTGCTCACGTAGCAACAAGGAAACATTTGAAAGAGTCTTATAAAATATTTACATCATTACTAGGGGTCCCAACAGACTTGGACTTGCCTGCTGTTAACGTTCAGCCTTCTTCTTTTCCGTTGTTTGTCAAATATATAAATAAAGAAATGATGGCAGCGCCACCTACCGGGTCCAATGGTGAATCTTAACCATCACGAGACCAATTCAAACAATCAAACAAAATTTCATCAAAATCGGTCCATCCGTTTCGGAAGAATTTAGTCACATACACAGAAGAAAATGTATAAAGTAAGGAAAAGATTCTGACTCAAAAATACTGTATTTTTTTAGTAATATATCTTTAATATTTTTGTTGCAGGCAGTTTGAAAAAGATAGAATTATTAAACGGCAAAACATTCATCGTGTATAAGGAATACACGTATCGTTTTAGTTTTAGTACCAAATGTGGAGAAAGATGGCGTTGTAGCGCCCGCTGCAAGGCTAGCATCGCAGTGTCGGAGAGTGGGACCCTGCTCCGGGCGTATGGAGAGCATACACACAAACCGCATACGTACTGTAGGGTTGCGTCAGGCAAATATGTAAAACTAAAATAAGCCGTGAGGCATAAAGTAAGGATTGCAACAAGCGATTTAAGTAGTTGTGTGTTTTAAAGCTTTATTGAAGGATATTCTCTAATACAATTTAACTCAAAACGAAATATTTTTAATCTATGCTTAGATTAATGGTTCCCTAGCTGTACCCGACATGACAATGCAAAGTGATAAATAAAATTGTCTGGGTGTGATGTCTTTTGAAACGCTTTTGTATACAGTGATTTAAGATAGACTTTGTTTTAAAAAAAATTGTGCGCTATGATCTTCGAAGCTATGAAAGAATAACTCACCAAGTCTCATTATTAATACATTTTGCCTGACGTTTTTATAGTCGGTATAGGACTGGTAGCGTAGACATCATATGTATTGAGTATGGAAATTTCATTTTGATATTACATATAGTACTTCAATTTTATTTATCGGTATATAGTAAATCATAAGATTTATAATATAGGTACGTACCTATATAGGTGTGTACCTTTATTTCCGGTATCATTATACATTCGTGATTTTGTTGCAGATGTATTTAAAGAAATACAATTGACAAATGGAAAGAAATTCTACATGTACAATGAATACACGTATTGTTTCGGTTTTCGATCGCGGTACGGAAACAGATGGAGATGCAGTGCCGGATGCAAAGCGTATATCATGGTGACGAAGAGCGGAGATTTTCTAGATGCTTTTGGAGTACATACCCACAAACCGCAGAATTACCATATGCTTTCAACAGGGAAATATGTTAAAGTTTAATTTAATCCTAGAATAAAGAAGAATAAAAATAATAATTTTGCGAGTTAAATGAAAGTATGAGAGTGTTTGGGGTAAAATAAAGAATGGGTTAGTGGAAGCTGCAACCGAAGCATGTGGAATGAGTAAGACGCAAGGAAAGCTAACGCAGTATGGTGGGATAGGGAAGTTCTAATGGAAGTTAATGCAAAGAATAAAGCGTGGCTAGATTTACTAGCATCAAAAGCCAGGAAATCAGATTGCACGAATGAAGATATTAAAACGATTGAGTTACGATTCCGTTGTTTGAGTAAAAGAGGTAGTGAATAGGAAGAAACAAGAAAAATACTATGATGAAGAAAAGGCGATAGAAAATGAGATAAATTTGAATGAAATGTTGATTGCGATGCAAATAATGAAATTGTGTAAAGCACCAGGGTATGACAGGATTTCCCTTGAAATACTGAGAGCTGGAGAAGGTTTAGTTGCTGTGGGCCTAGTACCTGAAGATTGGTGTCAAGCAAGCATGATTGTAAAAAATACCGAGGAATCAGCCTTCTTAGCATTTTGGGAAAACTTTATGCTAAAGTACTGATTTATAGAGTCATTAAAGCAACAGAAAAAAGAATGTGGGATATGCAAGCAGGTTTTAGAAAAGGAATGGGCTGCATGAATCAGATGTTTTCTTTACGTATGATTTCTTCGCCTTTGTAGATTCAGAAAAGTCATACGATAAAGTTAAAAGGGATGATCTATGGTCAACCTTGGTTGCGTTTGGATTAAACAGTACTACAAACAGACACTACTCTCTTTTGAATTTGTTCAAACCGGACCTTATCTCGATTTTGTGCTAGCGCAAAAATACAAGCGGGGAATATGTTTTAAAAATTGTCCAAAACTATTGTCTAATACATAAATAATTACAAAGGTTTCGTTTATGATCGTAAATTTTCTATCTGAGTATTTTTGGCAACTCTTCTGTTTATTTTTAGTAGTAGATGCTTATGCTTTTGTGTAATATAAATCTTCACTTAAGTTAAATTTAAGTAATGTTTAATTTTATTTTTAATAAATGATTTTATATGTATAAGTAAAAAAACCCTAAACTAAAACGTAAGAATTCGAATTGATTTTATTATAAAGTCCTAGAAATTGAAATTGTGGGAGGACGAACGTTAAACTTTTGATATTAAAACTAATTTTACGGATTTTATCGCGTTTTTTTTTCCCGACGTTTCGAGTACTTTATAGGGATCATAGTCACGGGGGGCAGATGTTGCAGGTTCCAATGTCAAAAGTTGCTGTCAAAGTATCCATTTATTTTAAATTATTATTTCTGCTTCGATTTATACAGAATGGGCTGAGATTTTATTACTCAAGGGATCTTAAGCCGGTGGTAGTGCCCAGCCATATTCCCTATTGATATTAAGATATTTTTAAGTTTAAATAGCCTCGCGTATCATCCTTTTATTCCAATAAATAGTATTCAATAAGTTCAAACTTGTGCAGGACTCCGTTTCTGTAGGACGTAGCACTTCCCTAAAGCCTTCCTCAATGCGGTCCTTTGCTTTCCTTATCCAATGACGTATGGATGCAGAAGAAACGAGAGAGGTGTGCCTGGATCGCGTCAAAGGGAAATCTGTGATCTCTGACTGCCCCTCTGGGGTCTAGGCGTAAGCGCATATTTAAAAAATGTGTTATACAATTCCAAGAAAGATGCGGCACGTACGTAGTAGTCAGCCGTCCAATCGTTTAGGGCCTTTTTGTCTTTAAAAGGAGTGCCCTTACAGTGGCAATTAGGCTTGTCAGATATGGCAACGACAAATAAGAAAGGAAAGCCTCGGAATGTAGGGTAATACTGTAGAAGGTTTGTATACATCAAAAGAAACTGTTCACAGTCACAAGTTGTCATGTCTTTTGAATATAAAAGCATGTATGACAAGACTGATTTCAAATTGATAATTTTTATTAGGCGGGTTGTTTTTATTTACCAGTGTGGGCATACTACATTCAGTTTCGTTCAAAATGTTTTGTGTGTATTTATTTATTGGTACTGACAAAAGTTATTATCAGATATTGTCGTATGACTTCAACTGTAAACAATTAGACCAGTCAGCGTAGTCTCAATATTTCTTTGTTTACCTAAGATAACAATAATTTTCTTTAATTATACAATAATATATTATTTCAGTGGAATCGAAGATGATAACACTTTTTGCAAACGACAAACAGTATTTCATGCACAGGAACTATACGTACTGTTACCGTTCAAAGGCTCGCAATGGATTCCGCTGGCGTTGCACCAACACATCGGACTGTAAGGCCTACGTCATTTTATCTCACGAAGGCAATTTTCACTCGGCTCATGGCATTCATAGCCACAAACCACCGATTTACCACCTCCTACCGAATGGCAAATACGTCAAAATTTAACAAGTGCAACATACGAACTCAATTCTGCTAACACAGTGATGTCATATGTCTCAATTTCGAAATTGTACCACATAAAACCACTGTAATAGCGGAAGCGAGGACTAGGACTATCTTATAATTGTATCTCGACTCAGAAATGAGTGAATTCAATTAACTTTCTTCGAAAAAGTTAGTTTTTGGGGACAGTTTATAACTCAAAAAAGTTATATCTGTTTTGTTATTAGTTATAGATAGTATTTGAATGAATATTGTCGTTGTTAATAAATGTTTTAATGAATTTTAAAATGGTTTTTTTGCATGAACAAATGTACGAATTACACTTTCAGTTTTTAACTTATCTATTAAACCAAACAAGACTTTTCACACAATTCTCCACGAGTAATAAAGACATTAGTTAT
>JWHW01034881.1:57854-75368 GCA_000931545.1 Papilio glaucus | reverse complement strand
TTCAATTAACTTTCTATGAAAAAGTTAGTTTTTGGGGACATCTTGTAACTCAAAAACGTTATATCTGTTTTGTTATTACTTAAAGATAGTATTTGAATGAATATTGTCGTTGTTAATAAATGTTTTAATGAATTTTAAAATAGTTTTTTTGCACGAACAAATATACACTTTCAGTTTTTAACTTATTCATCTATTTAACCAAACAAGACTTTTCACACAATTCTCCTCAAGTGATAAAAACATTAGTTACAGACAAAACAGTAAGATATAATTTACGTTAACAAATAAGAAAGATACATTAGATTGTTGATAAAATCAATACAATATAAATACTGTATTTTTATTTTCGCCCAAGATATGTATGTACAAACAATTATTCCCAATGGCGTCAGGCAGGCGGCCGGTCGTAAAAACTATAGCCAAAACCTATACAGTATGGACTACAATCATGCTGTGCCGACCTCACAAGAGTGGGAAAAGGGCAAGGAGATGATGATGATTTTCGCCCAAGATACTTTTCGGACACTCTTAAAAATATTTAATTGTGCTTACTTTGGATCTAAATTTATAGTACGCATATGGTGTTGTTGTTTCGAAGAGTTTAAACGAAAAAGGATGGGTGTTCCCTTTTGTGACAGTGATGGAGCCCGCAGCAGCCACACCTGTTGCACAAAAACCGATGCAATATCACGACCTAACAGAAGACACGCGTGCAATATAAGTATAACGGGTTTTGTCTAATAAGTGCATTGCCCAATTCCAATGCACTTCCCTTTCCCATCTTTTTAAAATAAGGAAAGGATGTGAAGGAGAACCGGATTTGACGGAGTAGGAAAAGAATTTATCTTTTTTCCTGTCTATCCCCTCCTCTGTCCATTGAAAACTCATTCCTTGTTGCCTATGAGTAGCGGTTACTCAATACCAGGTACCAAGAACCGTTTGCTAGTTTGCCATACTCTTCAATTAAAAAACGTATCTGTTAGACACTATAAAAACCATCACTCAGCAAAAAATCGAAGGGCATATGTTATGGTAATTTAATTTTTTTTACAGACGATTTCAAAATGATTGAAATGACTAACGGCAGAAAATATTACCTTTACAAAAGGTACACGTATTGTTTTGCATTCGAATCCCGTAAAGGAAACAGATGGAGGTGTACTCTGACATCGGAGTGTAAGGCGTATATTTTGGTAACACCTGACGGAAAATTACTTTTAGATCAGGGGGAACACACCCATCCACCCCACAGATATGTTATTGTGGGCAACGGAAAATATATTAGACTTTAAATTATTACTACTTTTTTTTTATGAATAATAATTGATTTCAAGTTGTCAATTGTGTAAGATACAATTGTAAAATACAAAATAATAAGTGACTTCAAGTTGTCAATTATTTAAGAAACAATTGTAAAATGCAAAATATTTGATATAGTTTCTTTGTGTTGCTTACTCATGCGTTTTTATTTATTTATTAACAATAAGAAAATTTCATTTTCAATATCAAAGATAACAGTAAGCCCCAACCTAACAAATAACAGTTAATTAAAAAACCATAAAATCCGACTGACTGTATCTTCTATCTATATAAAAAAAGGTTATGTGTGTATGTATGTTCCCTGCATAACTGTACACCGAAACGACTGCCCCGTTGGTGTTCGTATGAGTTTGGTAGCGAAGCCGGGGCGGATCACTAGTAGGGAATACAAATCTAATGTCACCTCACTCTTCGAAATCGGTCAAGCGAGGCTACACGGTCACAAAGGTCACAATTGGTCACAATTGTCAGTGTTATGACTTGATTTTACAGTGACACATAGTTTGTTCCAAATCAAGATAGAAGTTTTGTAAACAAACAAACGTCATGCAATACGGCCATTACACTTTTTATGCTTTCATTGGAAATTATGTAATTTTGTGGATATCGTGAGATAAAGTTAATTGTTTAATATGGATAGCTAATGTTATTAGGTAATGTGAGAAAAAATATTTTTTAACATAAAAGGTAAGGTGTGCCTTTGTTTACAAAAATTCCATCTTAATGTGGAAAAAACCATACATTAGATAGTTTTTCCTTTCTGTGGCAGCTGGGCTTAACGCATCACATAAACAATATGTTGCTCTAATGAGCACTGGACGCATTTAAAAGTAACTAACCTGACCACAGCAAAACAATTCAAGACATTTGTCAAAGTAATTTTTATATTTTTTTACAGATAAATTAAAAATGATCGAAATGATTAACGGCAGGAAATATTACCTTTACGAAGGGTACACGTACGGCTTTTCAAGCATGTCTCGTAAAGGAAACAGATGGAGGTGTACTAAGAAAGCAGAGTGTAATGCGTCTATCCTGGTGACTGAAGACGGAAAACTACTTGCAGTTAAGGGGCACCACGCCCATAGACCCTATAACTATGCTATTGTAGACGACGGCAAATATGTTAGAATTTAAACAATTGTAAGTCTTCACTAAATTTTAAAATACAAAATTTTGAAACGAGATTAAATCGTGTGTTCTAAATAAATAACAATGACAAAACTCCATATTTTGTTTGAATACTAAAGCTAAAGACATGGTCCAAACTATAAACACCATCTTGTACAATCACTTGCGTTCGGGCGGGCCTCTGAGCAGTTGAAATTTAATTTATTATTGTATTGTTATCTACAACTGGAAGAAATTTTTGGTTTTGTAATCCATGTACGCAATTGACAAGAACAAATAGAGGAACATTTATCGGTAAAAGTTAACACAATATCTACGTTAAATAGTTAGATATATAAATGAACTAAAAACTAAAGATCAGAATAAAATAAAATTAAAATAAAGAACTATCATATAAATACCACGACCTCACAGAAAACAGGTGTAAAGTAGAAGTATTCTGCGTTTCGTCTGATGAGTGAGGTGCTGGAGGCCTAATTTCAGTCCTCTTCCCCTTCCCACCCTTTCCTCATAAGGATGGAATGGGAACGGGGAGAGGATTGGACGGGGAGGGGTTAACGGGGAAAAGGAATTATCCTTAATCCTGTGTATTCCCTCCTCTGTCCATTAAAGGTAGGCAACGCATCTGCAATACATGTGCTTGTTGCGGATGTCTATGGGTGGCGTTCACTTGACATCAGTTGATCCGCCTGCTCGTTTGCCACTTTATTCCATAAAAAAAAATCTCATTATATTTTACATGGGCCTTCGATCTAATTAATTCAGCCAAGATATCTTTCGCTAATGGAGCACATAAATTGCCTCATGTAAAATATCATGAATTTTGGATAAAAGTTCGTTGTATTTGATAGAAATTCTATTTATAACAGAATCTTTAAATACATTTATGCTATAAGTTTAAGGTTTGAAAAATTCGTTCTTACTTAAACTTGCCGTACTGTTACGGGGAACCGCGATGTTAACTTCAAGCGTGTAGTCCGGGGACAATTTTCCTCACAAACTCACCTAGCATGATCTTATACAAGTGCATTAGATCTGCTGCAGTTCTGCGATAATCTAAGAATTTAATTCGAAGGTGCTGCTCGAAGCTAATCTTTGTAAATAATCACAGAAACGTGTGAGTGACTGATCTTTAAAAGTAAGCATTCTATTAAAACTCTTTTGTACGCGTTTAATGCAAATAACAAGCCAAGATTCCAGACGGATGACTCGTGTTCAAGGTTGGATCTGACATAAGTATTATAAAGTATTTTTAAGTTTTGATACTTTTATACAGTTTTACATCATCGGCAAGTATGCTAAATTCGTTGTCAAGAACGAAGGCGAGCAATAATTTCATCAAGGACAGGACACATGTAATTTTTATACTTTTTTTTACAGATGAATCAATTGATGAATTGAAAATTATCGAAATGGTTAACGGCAGAAAATATTACTTTTACAAAGGGTACACGTATGGCTTTGCATTTGTATCCCGTAAAGGAAACAGATGGAGGTGTAATAAGAGACCAGAGTGTAAGGCGTCTATCACGGTGGCTGAGGACGGGGAACTGCTCCAAGTTAATGGGTACCACCCCCATAGACCCTATACATATGCTATTGTAGAGGGCGGAAAATATGTTAGAATTTAAACAGTCATGAGTTACTCATAATTGTCTCCACAAATTTTAAAATTCAAAATCTTGAAATGATGCGGTGCTTTTAAGAAATCAAATTCCATATTTAGTTTTAATACTAAATCTAAAACTAAGGTCTTTACTAAAAGCCCCATCATGTACATGCGTTTGGGCGGGCCTTTGGGCTATATTTAATTAATTATTTTACTGCCGTCTACAACTGGAAGAACTTTTCGTTCTTGTAAGCTGTAATCATTTCAAATAATATCGTCTAATAATTTACTTTTAACATTTTATCTTGATTAATGGAAAACATAATTTATAATTTCTTATTCTTTCTATTAAACATATTCTTAAGAGTAAAGTTTGAAATCCCGATTTATTTAAAGGCCTTTTGAATATTGAATTTAATTTAAGGTTTAATCTTTGTTTTCTTGTTGTATGTCTAAAATTATAAACCCCGTTCCCTTGGCTCGCCTCATCCACGATGGGTGACTCGACTTTGCCGAGTCTCAAGATACTCTACTGACGACTAGAACAGTGGTTGAGCATTACAATTACTGTTGTCATTTAATTTTACGGTGAGACATAGATTAAATGTTACGTTATGTGATGGACTTATTGTTTGTTTCAAAGAGTTATTGGTAAATAAAAAAGCTGTGTTCTCCTTTCTTCTTTCTCTTCAGCTTGGCTTAACGTATCACCTAACTCCATATTGAGAAGATATCAGAGCACTAGACACAACTAAAACTATTTAACTAACCTGACCGCAGCAAAACACTTCAAGACATATTTTAAAGTATATTTTTTTTTCAGACGAATTAAAAATGATCGAAATGACTAACGGCAGAAAATATTACCTTTACGAAGGGTACAAGTATGGCTTTGTATTCAGGTCCCGTAAAGGAAACAGGTGGAGTTGTACTAAGAGACCGGAGTGTAAGGCGTATATCATGGTGACTGACGACGGGAAACTACTTGTAGTTAAGGGATACCACCCCCATAGACCCTTTAGATACGCTACTGTTGACGACGGAAAATATGTTAGAATTTAAATAGTTATAAGTTTCTCATAATTATCTTTACTAAATGTTAATAGTAAATCTTGTAACGAGATTATATCGATGTTTTAATAATAAAAGAAAATAGTAGTGCACCAGTAGAGGAAGCTGTTGTTGCAAAAGTTATTATTTAATTAAAATCTAAAGCTGGTTTTGATGACATTTCTTTAGATATGGTTATGCCCAATTTACCCCACATATTGGGTGCTGTTACGGCTGTGGTAAATTAATCCATAACTACTGCTACCTTCCCCATGCATTGGGAAACGGCAATAATTAAACCTATCCCTAAACTAAGCAGCCCAACGATAGTAAAAGACCTTCGACGAATAAGTATACCTCCCTTCCTATCTAAGATACTTGAAAGAGTGATTCACATACGGGTCAGAAAATACTTGCAGCCTAATATTTACCCTAATTAGCCTAATATTTTACGATTTCTTCAGTAAGGTTAGGTTAGAAAATTAAAAAAAAAAGAACCACCACAGTTTTAATATACATGTTACTAATAATATTCTAGCTGCACAGGATGAGGGTAATATGGTGGCAGATCTAGCACTTCTCGATTTTTCGTGTGCTTTTGACTCTTTTAGTATTTCCTTTTTGTTATTTAAACTGACTTATTACGGTTTTGACTCGCACACAATGAAATGGTTCCTGTTCAGGGTATAGGCGGTCGGTGTTCATAACAAGTGAGGATGAATCTAGTTCATTAAAGTTATGTGGCGTACCTCAGGGGTGCATTCTCAGGCCTGCTTTTCATTTTGTATACTTCCGATATGACAATGATTGTCCATAATTGTACTTATCATCTCTATACAGATGATGTATACATAAACATCTTCTTCAAGCCCGCTGATGCTGCAATAGTCCTAGCGCGTCTTAACGAAGATTTAGATCAAATTAAACCTGGTCAAATTGTAACTCACTAGTACTCAAAAATTATTTAAATTGCTCTAGTTATCATACGCAACTTATTAATTTCTAACAATAAGTCCTGTGGTACGACTCATATAGTATATAAATGACATGATATTTAAAAAGCATTCGATTTCAGAAAAGCAATCAAAAGTTAGGAATGATCATATCCTCGAGATGGGCTCTAAGCGGAGAAACTGTGCGGGGTGCTACAGGAGACTGCGGAGAACCTTGGGGAGTGCCCTAGTAAAAAAAAAAGTGAAAAAAATTAAAACACGTTGCCGAAAATGCAACCAAAACCTTTGCTTGACATGTTTTAAAGAGAGGCACTAAAATATTTCTTTTATAATTCTGTTTAATTTTCAATAACCCCCAATTATTGTCTTTCCCATAGTGAACCTGAACCGCACTAGAAAGTGTTTTTTTGTAGTGACAAACACTTTCTGGTGCGGTTCGGGTCATTTTCGGCCCGCCGCTTCCCTTGGTTTATTTTTCAGATCCTACCAGACCAGATTATTTTCGACCCACCACCGGACCAGATGAAACTTTATGATTTATTTGTCGCAGCGAAGGTGTTAAAGGTTACGAGGTTTATTGTGTGAAAATGTACAACTGTTTAAATCATTAATTTAGTCCTCGCACAATTAAGGGAAATTGCGTTTATGGCCCGTGTCTTAGATCTAACTAGCTCGTTTAATTCAGCGTTTCTAAAATACTTATGTGTGTTATTGCTACACTATCCAGTTGCGAAGTCATATTACACCATACTTAAATAGATTTGGTTGACTGAACATGTCAATGCGGCAAGATTACAGAACCTGCAACCTTAACATTTGGCTTCTTAAAAAATAAAAACCTGATTCCTAATAAGTTAACTGAAGCCTTAATAGTCTAATAAGGCCTATAATACCAGACATCAAGTTTATCTGTTCAAACATAAGCACAAACCAACAGCTTTTAGGGTTTTTCCGCTATGCGGTAACTAAATGCTGGAACAACATAATATCTCCAATTATATCAGTTGTTTCTCAAAAAACAGTCATAAGGACTGTCGACAGAAGTGAAAATTCAAAATTGAAAACGAGAAAATTAAATGAAAAAATGTTCTTCGAAACGATTTAAAAAAATAATATATTATGCTCGTTTAAGAACGGCGTTAAGTGGCATCTTGGTGGTATCGAGAAACAAAACCGAGCACATGCATTTTGTACTCATTGGATTAATTGTTCAGTCCTAGCATATAAACGAGGTCCGTACACTGTATCTGAATAATTTAATTTGGACAATGCTATCGCCTCCACTAGCTGGATACGAAGCCGTTTATTCAGGTATCGACGAACTTTGTACAGCACTTCTAATCTGTAGAAACAGCTACGTATGACTCCCGAAATATGCTTATAGTAGCGCAGGTTTAGGTCTAACACTAATCCTAAATTCCTGGCTCGACACGCTCAACGACTTAGGACCCCAATACAACAATACAGTTCATTAAAACGCCAGTCACATCTAAAATTAAATACATACGACAAATTTTTTATTGCCAATTCTCAGATGCCGTAGTACAAGATATAACAATGACAACAGGAAAGATTTACAAATACTTGGATGGATACACATACGGTGCGCCGGTGGCTGTGAGGGGCGGTCTCAAGTACCGCTGCACCCAAGGTTGCAAGGCTCGTATCATTCTTAGTGAAGATGGAATTCTGCTCAAAAAAATGAATGAACACAACCATAAAGCGCCCAACTTCTTTGTTAACTCCGACGGAGTATATTTCAGATGTTAAATTTGTATGAAAATAAAGTAGTAAAAGTATAGTTAAATAACTAGTAGAATAGACGTCGCGATAAATCCGAGAACTCGCCATAAATATATCAAACATGAGCAAAATACTTTAAATGTACTTAAGTTTGTTTCACGGCAATTTTTGTTAATAATAAATACATTTTCTAGTTTGCTGTTGTTGATTCGGTGCAAGATGGCGTAACGAACTTTCTAACGTTTTATTGCAAAAAAATTGGGTGCATTTATTAGAGATATTTAATATAACAAGCATAGAATAATTATTGTTATTATTGCAACTTGATAATAAATTTATTTTTATGTACTTTTCGTTTTCTCCTATATCAAATATAAATGTATTTCAATCCTAAACAAAATTAGTAATCTCAAGTAATTGACTCACGCTTGTGATGACATTATGATCTAACGACCAAATAAATCTATGAACCGACCCAGATACAAATTCTACTTCTAGATTGTTTTCAACTCTGTATTTTCTTAGCTTGCATTACACTCGCTTATTCTGCGATTGAAATCGCTTCCTACTGAACTTCATAAAAATATGAGTGGATAACTTATTGTGGTCGTATTTTGTAGCAATCTGACACCTTAAACAAAGATTTGTTCCACATAAATATGAAATTTATTGGTTCAAACGCATGTTTAAAAAATGATTAAAATCTATTTAAGTTTATTTTGAGTTATTTAAAAAAAAAAAATCATTGAAAGCGTCTAGCTCCCAAACTAAGCAACTTTGGATAGAGGTACATAAGTTGGGTAAAATCGTCATATTTTCGGCCAAGAAATCTGTTGGTTTTTCGTTGTACACGTCATTTCCGAACACCCTGTATGTCTAGATAGATGCCGCCAAAATATTCGTCGGCCATCATATTGAGATTTTTTTAATTGTCTAATGCTCAAAATTTTCGTTACCTTCTTTTAAGATATGATGTATTTCAGTAACCTTTGCACAGTCTTCGAGAGGCGGACGTCTTCTGCTCTACAAGGGGTTTTCATACAGCTTGCAGCGGGTTAAAGACGGTGTCCTGCGGTGGCGCTGTACCATGGCTAAACCCGCCACTTCGGGCAGGTGTTCCGCGAAAATTTCAACTAGTAAGGAATACCAGATAACTGATGAGTGTGACAACCATTGCCACGATAAGCCTCGATTTATAGTTCGAAATGGAAAGTTAATAAGGTATTAATAATCGTCAATCAACATGTATGCTAGGGTTATAAAATGAATTTAAAATAACGAAATCAATCGGCAACTACGCTGCTGAGAAATTACTCTTGAAGAATAACTAAAAAATCTAAGTATTTTGACGCCTGGTCCAAATTAGAGAAAGGCTTTTCCAAACCGTATGACGGATACGTGAAATTGTCGGTGGTTCGACAATTTGTCTTTTTGAGAATGTCATACGGAACAATCCAATTTTTTCTTTGATAAATTTTTTAAAGATTTTTTATGTACTATAACTATCAGGTCCAAGCTAACAAACCTATCTTCCGAGCAAAAGAACTGTTCACAATTTGTTGATTTGCTTTCGAAATTATTTAGCTTTAAGAATTTGATTAATAACAATAAAGCCTTTTTTATTAGTGTACTTAATGTGATCAACACCAAGGAAATTTTATAAAGACAATGTATCTTTGTAAACTAGTACATTTTAATAAACATCACTGAACTTGTGTTTGTTTTCTTTGTAACATAGAGAACTGCATGCTTAGTAGTCACAATATAGCAGTGACCAAAATAATCGCGCATCACTAACAAAGTTTCCTTTTCCTCCAGGAACTTTCGTTTGGACGAAACGCGGCGTTAAGCATCCATTGCTGCTTCTTGACGGATTCACGTACAGTTATCAGAAACAGAACGCCAATGGACGTGTTTCGTGGTACTGTTCGCGCAGATTGAAGGGTTGTCGGGCGTCAGCGATAAGTATTGGTAACAGGGCTTATGCTTACAAGCCTCACGACCATCCGCCTCCGAAACGTCAAGACAGCAACGTTGATATCAAGCCACTGCAGAATTCTTATTTATTCTTCGGCATGTAATTTTATGTTTGTCTTCCTTTAGATTTGTAACACTAGTTTTGTAGTACAATATAAAGCAATTTACATAACTTTAACATCACTGAACGCATTTAAATCTTATAATTAAGTAATTCTAAATGGTCTATGATCCGGTAGAAGGACTCTTCAGCTGATATTTGATGAGATGATATGTATCATATATTATGTACATTGTTAAATCACAAGTGGATTACCGAGCTAAATCTTGAGCCAACCCTATTGAATCGTCACAACCAAATTACGTTGACACTTTGCGTATCTCTCCGTTAGCGATTCTAGGGGTAAGACTACATTTCATTTTGGACAAATAAATAGTGCTCGAGTCTCACGATACGCAAACAAACAACGTGGACGTTGAAAGTGTCCTACTATTTTTAATCTCTGCACATTCAACTGTCCACAGTTTATAACAGAATGGAATGTATCCTTATCAAATAACAGATGAGGGTATAAATTCCTTATACCGGATCTGGTAAACAAATTAAAATGTCTATAGTAAACATATGTAGGAACTACTCTTAACATAATTAATCGTGATAGATGTAGTATGAGTTAAGATGATATGTTTCATCAGGTTAGTATTGTTGTTTAGTAAAATCAAAAATAGCAAAGGAACAACAAATTTCTTCCAGTTGGGTCACACATAAGAGTATCTACAATACTACGCTACGTAGAACTATATAATATTAATATTCTTACAAGATGGTTTTTTGTATCATTAATATTACCGTAGAAAACTTGACTCTAACGTGACCCAATTTCTGATACAAACCATTTTGATAGATTTAGCAAATATATTTGTTTGCTATTTTAAGTACTGAAATCCATCCATGTCATTATCTAGATTTTTTTTCACTTTTACTGTGTTGTTGATAACTGCCTTATATTGTTTGATATCCTTTATTTATCATTTATTTTTATAAAAATATTAGGGACGAATTGAATATTCACGTATCTTACTTGCGTCTTAAATATGTACTATGTCTTATAGTACTAAAAAACAAGTAAACGCACCTTTCTCAGAATCGAATAAATCCTAGACATTACTCGCAAAAGCAAGATCGTCTACTATGCCTTACGTGGACGGCGTCGGTACATAACCTTGTATATAACCTTTTTGGTTTTGTAAATTTTTATCAGTGTCGAAAGTGGAATTTTTATTGTTTTTGTTATTCCTTTGTTAACCACCTCACTGAAAACGCGTGAAGTATTCTGCGTTTCGTCTGATGAGTGAAGTGCTGGGGGCTTAATTGTACTTCTTTACCCTTTACCATCAATTTTTAATAAGGAAAGGAATGGAGGAGGTATTCGCTGGGGAGGGGATAAATAGGAAAAAGAAATATCATTTTTTCTTTTTGTCTCTTCCTCTGTCCATTAAAGGTAAGCAACGCGTCTGCTTCAGCAATGAGTAGCGGTCACGTGATATCGGATCAACCGCTTGCTCATTTTGCACCTTCTTCTATAAAAAATCTACTAAAGTTAAAAAAGCAATTTTTATATTGCCAAAAAGCAATTCTGCAAGTTAATATTTTGCACTCACTCCTTCGGTATAGGGTAAGGATCCCATTGGTCGTTTCTATTATAATGTTTACCTATAGGTAGTTAATATGTACAAACTAACCAATGTAACATGCTTTCCATTGTAAGTTTAAAGACCCTTTAGAGAGAAAAGGGCTGTAGTCTCTTCTATATTTATAAGGTTTGCATTTGTTCGTGTTTGCAATACACTAAGCCTTGTAGAAAAAAACTTAGATTTATATTCGTGATAAATATATGTAGCTAATATATTTGTTAAGATAAAGATATTACCAAACAATCGTTCCTATTGGCAAAAATATTATTTGAAATAAATTACGGTAGTGTAAAAATTTTCTGGAAACTTTTTCTTACGTCTTCTTTGTCTATTATATCATCATTACTATATCTTATTGATTGCAAGATTGTACAAGCGCTACTTCGTCCTTGAAGTGTACATTCAGAAATAGTCGTTATCAAATGTTCAGATTTGCCATATTTGACAGTCTTAAACGAAATATTTATTTATTTATTTAAAATACGTCAATTTTCTCCGGAATAATGTTTGTAATTATCATCTAGTAAGTTCGTTAGATGATTGACTTATTTTAGTTACTGCTAGGATGATTCAATGTCTAACATGTTTAGTTGAAAAACTAAAAACCGTTGTATGTAAACATTTAGTAGGTAGGTCCAGTATAAGCATTAGTATATATTTATATTGAATATGATTATATGTCTTCTTTATATGTTAAGCAATGATATCTTCCATTGAATTTTATTTTCATGTTGTTTTATGATTGTTGTCCTAAAATCATTTTAATAATCATTAAAGTTTTGAAGTTGCGATTGTCGTGGGTGATTATAATCTTTTTTTATTGATGTTCTATTTTACATAAAGATGTATGTTGTAGTAAATATAAACGTGAACATACAAATATAGATTTTAATAACATATTTAGGTTAGCATTTGCTTTTGTCCATACTTGACTACATCAGTTGAAAATATAGTAACATACAATTATAATAAGGTCGCTTTTCGATTACATGTGGGTAAGGCAAACTTATTCCGTTTTTCAAATATTTTTCTTCATATTTTAAATGATTTGTTTCTGATAATCTTCAAATTTACAAGTATTTTACATAATGGACTGATGTTGTAAAAGAAATGTATTGTATGTGTATATTAAATTGGAAACACTAACGTCAGGTTCCTGAAAGGTTTGTCAAATTTTTAATTAACGAACCCTTGTATCAAGTTAACCGCCATGTCAAATTTCAATTACTCAAATAAAAAAGTTAACGATAATGCTTCTAGCAACAAAAATGACATTTGATATGACAGCTAGCTATACAATTTTTATCTGATCAGTCTTTCGGAACTGGGCGGGCGAATCAATTATTTGTTAGAATGAAGTATTAAATTAATTTAATGTTTGAAATAACTTTAAGTCAATTGTGTCGACTATATTATTATTTACGTACAATATTATGTACAATTTACATTTAAAAGCACTTTTTAGGCACTACTTGCATATTATTCATCTAACTTTAGAAGATATTTGATAATCAACAATTGAATATTTATTTTAGTCCTAACCTATCTTGTGTATTAATAAAGATGCTTTAAACATATACATATTTATTTGATCATATAATCTTTACTTAGTAATGAAATTAATTCTTCCTTATCTTTACATCTCCGAGTGGTCGCCAAGTGGTCACTTAAAATCTTTCGGATTTTAGATTTCCACTTGCGGACATAATCCTCAGCAAATCGAGGATCATCTAGGGAAGATCTTGTGAAAACACATGATACCGTCTGCTTGTTCTCGTAAAGTTTCGTTTTTTATTACATCCAAAGTCTGTTAGTGGGAGTGACCACAATAGAAGAAAACAAAGCCGCACCTAAAGCTTTCATATCAAATATTATTTAATGAAAACATTTGAAGCCCGATCAGACTGTGGTTTTAACTTTCCATTGTTTTAATTGTGTTTAAAAGCGTGTAACAGTAGTGTGACAGCAAAAATGTTATAGTGCGAGCTCAACGAATAAAGCCGCAGCGTTTAACAGTGGTAGAGCCCGCATCTGTCGCACGAATGGACCGGCTCGACAGGTGAAATACCACGATCTCACAGAAGACGTGAGGTAGGACTATGCTTCTGCATTTCGATCGACTAGTGGGTCCAATTTCAGTCCTCCTCCCTTTCCTATCCTTTCGTACCCTCCTCATCCATCATCCTAATAAGCATATGATGGAAAGGAAAAGAGGATTGGACGGGTCGGCGATGGATACGGAAAGGAACCAACCTTTTTCCTGTAAATCCTCTTGTCCATTAAACGTAGGCAACGCATCTGCTACTCTACTCATTCGCTTATTTCGGATGCCTATGAGTAGCGGTCCCTTAACATCAGGTGATCACTTGCTTGTTTGTCACCTATCTACACAAAATGGCTAACTTAATATAATAAACAAGTGTTGTCCAATTAGTTTTGATAAGTTTTGATCACGGTAGCTTTAAGATATCAGGTAGCTAAGATGTATTAAATTGCATCTCAACTTCGTTACGTTTTTAAATATTTTATTAGTAACAATATAAGAAATCACGCCGTCCATTGTCAGATACTTTGAATGGTTATAACCCCCTGCTGAGAAATTCTGAAAACAATGAATGTATAGTTTTGTCATGGCAAGGAAAGTAAGTACCTTGCTCTGTAACGTCAAATGCAATTCATAAACTAAATCTATTTATATTGCAGGAGTACTCATACCATCGGGTAAAGGAAAACATCCCCTTCTAATGTATAAGAACAATACTTTTACATACAAACTAACATCAACTAACAGTGTACTCTGGCACTGCTCGCGGCGAACGCAGACAGGCTGCAAGGCGTTCATCAAATCATCGCCGGATCACTGGCATGTCATACAAGCGGCATTCGTTCAGCATTGTCACGAACCCAAAATTTCCGACGGAGCTATGAAAATCATGTTTTCCTCATCGAAACCGAATAACAATTATGTATAACCTTCTGTCATATAAGCTTCTGTCGTTATAAGTGTGAGAGCTTTTGCCTTCTTATTAAAAATAAAGTTTTTATTTAAAAAAAAAAAGATTTAATTATGTATTATATTAAAAGGCGCATTATATGTTTTTTTATAGAACAAGGTGAGATACGAGCAAGCTGGTCACATGATGTTAAGTGACCACTACCCATAGTCATGATGTTAAGTGACTGCTACCATACGCATGTGGGACTCATTTGGACAGAGGAACAGGAAAATGTATAAATATGTAACAACTTCAATAAAAATTCTGATAGCACTCTAAAGCTGTAGCACTACACGTGACCAATGTGCGCTCGTACTTTTGTGAACAAGTTTCTTCTTATTTTATATCCTATTAATCCATATCCTTAGAATTCCAGTAGACATGTTTAGATTGTTATTGTAGCCTAAATCGACCTCGGCGTACATCACAATTCTTTCAACAAGCTCCATTCAAAAATCTGTCCATTTCTAGCTCTTTTTTTGTAACGAGTGCTTACAATTCTTTTGTCGCCATGATCATATTTATGATAAGAAAAGTCCGGACGCAAACTTTGCTTATGACTGATCCGCGGACGGCGCTCGCCGACTAGGCTGACGTAGGCGACCCGCCTAGCAGGCGAGCGCGGCTTGAAGCCGTTTCTGCGTCCGGATCGTAAATGTTCACCTTGAGAATGGAATGAATGGAAATTAAATTTTGTAATAAAATTAAAATTTTCGATTAATTGTTTTTTTCTTTTAGATCTAATAGCTGATGTGGATTGTAAACAAAATTTAATTAAAGTAGTTCCATATTGTGGCAAAATAGATGAAATAGAAGAAAACGATGAAATTCCTGAGATACAAGTAAATGATACTTTCTATTCTTTTGAAGAACTCGAGGAAAAAGTGCAAAAGTTCGAAAGAAGCACATTCTGCGTCTTTTATAAAAGGGACTCTGTATCAATTTCTCAATGCAGATATCGAGGTGTCAAGCGGCATATTGATGATAAATTAAAATACTATTACTTAAAATATTGGTGCGTCCATGGGGGGAAAAAGTTTGCAGCAAAATCAAACCTCGGGCCAAATTCGTCGAGCACATACCACAATGAATGTAACGCCTCGTTCCAAGTAAACGTATCACAAGACGGAAGATCTCTATTTATATCGGATGTAAACTTCGTTCACAACCATCAGAATACTAAAGAACTGTACGATCTTCGCCCTAAGACGATACGAATGAGGAAGAAGAAATCACAAAGACAAGATTAAAACAAATAAAACCATAATGCTTTCATTTATTTAAGCGAATACTACCCATCAAACCCCCACCACCTGCTTGATATGCTGTCATTCGTCATGTCTATGCTCTTTTGTCACGTTTTGTAGTATCGGCACAGTGTTGCTGTAGTCCATACTGTATATGTTTTGGCTACAGTTTGTACGACCGCCTCCTGTCTGACACCAACTCTCCTCGGTAATATTGAATATTGTATAAAATAATATATCCTGTGATTTGTAAATTAAAGGCAAAATTATTTATTATTTAAAGTAAAAAAAAACAGTCGCCCCCTCACCCTCTTGACCATGAGTCCTGTAAAATACTCGAAACTTGTCGGGAACAAAAAGATTGAATAAACGCGATGAAATCCATAAAATTATTTTAATTTCTAACAAAACCATGACAAATTTAAAGTGTTTGTGTACAAGTACAAACTGTTAAAAAAATATATCTCACTTAAGTTATTTTCACATGTTATACACTAACGTCAAAGTTCCCCGTCAAGACATCTTGCCCTTTCCATCCTTTCCTTATCAGAACAGGATGGCAAAGTAGTGGAATTATTCATCAGACGAAACGCACAATACTTCTACTTGACACCTGTCTTCTGTGAGGTCGTGGTATTTCACCGGACAAGACGGCACAGCCGTGTGACGGTCTTTACCACTAGTGTTTATTGGCTGACAGAATACATTAAATTAAAAAAGAGCTAAAAGTTGAGAGCCATAAATAGGGATAAAAAAATAAACAAAGTAGAGTTATATTACTAGAGTTACTTATTTAGCGCCATCTAGGGAGTAAGAATTAGATTAATTAGGTTTTTCTGACATTAGAAAACTAAACATTTTAACGTTTCATTTTCCAGGTATACTTATACCATCGGGGAAAGGAAAACATCCCCTTTTAATGTACAAGAATCAAACTTACACATTTAAATGGATGTCCAGTTCCGAAGTACTCTGGCACTGCTCCAGAAGAATGAGGACAGGGTGCAAAGCATTTATAAGGTCTTTGCCGGATCGCCTCGATTTCATAAAGAAGATTGATGATACGCACTGTCACACGCCAAAACTTGCCCCTAGGTGGCTTTCTTCCGGGTGGCGAAAGTAAATCGATAAATTTGAGTATTAATAATTTTATTAACAACGTTACTGACAAATATAGATGGCCGAAATTACCTACCACCATATAAGTCTTGTAAAAGTTAATTTTCACATCAATATAACAATATGGAGGCATACGCGACACACGACGCTTCTTTTTGTAAATCCCTTTCTTGATTTTAGGAAATTAACTTAACTTTTTTTTATATATTTTCCTTGTATTCAATTTTGTATTTTATTGTCAAGAGACAAGGGTTTATTTTTACTAATTATAAATAGATATAATTTAACATATATAATCTACCTTATACTCGATATTAAAAAGATCTCATGTTTTAATATTTATATGCAATGAAATTTGACTTCAATTTGCTGCAATAGCCCAAGGGTTGGTCCGGACCGCGGCGTGAGGTCGTAGTTTCGCTTCAGCCATTCGCCTGTTGCCGTGAACCAAACACAATGAGTAAATTATTTCAACCATCTACTAATATTTTATAAAAAATGATTTAAATTATATTAATGTAATTACACCACTTGTGTAATATTTGTAATGTTTAATTTATAATAATGTTAATAATAAATACAGAGTTTCATATAATGTAATTTATTTTCCTGTAACGTTACGTTAGAAGTGTATTCAGTGCAGGCGCCATTGAAAAGGTCCTTTCACATATTGG
>JWHW01034881.1:30902-57822 GCA_000931545.1 Papilio glaucus | reverse complement strand
TGTTGCCGTAGCACTGGTAAGTGGAGCGTCTGCTCCCCAGGGTCGCGCGCAAGCTCAGTGCAGGGGGCACCGGTGCGTTCCACCGGAGATCCCGAAGCCCCACCTATCGCACTCGGGGATGGCCACCGGGGGGGTTTTAGTGAGTAAAACCTCACATAACCCTGTCTTTCCCCCAGAAGCAGGGTATCTTGGTTAAGATTTCCCCCTCGAAAAAAAAAAAAAGGTCTTTTCATATACAAGGTTTGTAAGAAACGGGATTCTTACCACGATTAGCCTTTTTAAACTACCGATATGGTATTGGGATACGCCATGGTGACGGGCGTGACCATGGCGCATGCAACTGTGCCGATATATCGGGAGCTCAAAAAGGCTAATCGTGGTAAGAATCCCATTTCTTACAAACCTTGTATAAGTAAAAACCACGAAAGTTTAAAGTTATAGGTCTTTTCATTATTATTCATTATTAATTTGTGTTGTACCCGTTTTGTTAACTTTTATGTCTTAAACTCCTGTAGTTGACGTGACGATGTTCATTTATTTATTTCACCTATTAAAAAAAAACCATTATCGGAATCCCGTAACGCGTTGCTAGAGGTAGGCAAAGTAATTTCATTTCCACAAGCATTTGATAGACGACGACGAAAGGCATATTCAAAATTCGTGTAAATTGTAGGTAATCAAAAGTGTGTCTTCTAGATATCGAGATGATACCCGGTAGAAAGCACGCCTGTCTCATGTTCCACGGGTACACCTTCAAGAGGTATCAGATCCTAGTGAACGGCCAGGTGAAATGGAGGTGCTCCAAGTGGCATTCCGGCTGCAGAGTGTCCGTGAAGACGAACACAGAGGATCCCCGGGCGGGCATTGTGTTGATAGAGAACCTGCATAATCACGAACGGCCAACGCTCATCCGGAATAGAGATGGTTTTCTGATGAAAGTACAGCTTAAATAGTTATATGGTGAATGTATTTATAGATAATAGAAAATATAGATGTTTATAATTAATAAATTGTTATATTTTATCTGTTCTTTCATTGTTGCTTTGATCATATCCCAAATAATTAACCAATGAAAAAATACATAAATAATTAAAAATTTTAAAACATAAATGATTTTAAATTTTCACCTTTAATGATATACAACTTTTGAAATCAAAGCGTCGATATTCGTACATGTGTACAGGTTAGAACTGTCATTCGTAAGAACTTTTTCATCCCAGAGTACTGTTTGGATTTTTTTTTAAGTTGCCGTCTGAATTGAATGTAAAAAAGACAAATATCACAATACAATCATGTGAACCTTTCATCAAATGTATCTTGTGTTCATCTATACTATGAAAAATACAGTTGTTTCACAAATATTTGTATTTTTATAATAAGGGTGAACCTATTCGCAAGCGTCACGAAATTATTTCATTTTTCTTCGATTAAAATAAAGTTTTATTTTTCAGAGATCACGTACTTGTCTACCGGAAGAAAATACCCACTGTTAGTTTGTAACGGCTATGTGTATAAACGAATAAGGGTGAACCATACTGGCAAAATTTTCTGGCGCTGTGTTATGGTTCACAAGGGTTGTAAGGCGTATTGTTTGGCGGATGACGATGAAATTGTATGCGTGAAGTCACACAACCACGATGCACCAACGTTTAGAACAAGAACGGGTCGCTGGATTATACCATAGCTGTTTTATATAATTAAAGAAATATAATAAAGAAAATTGTGGATGATACTGCGGAATTGTGGACCATTTTACGGATGTCTGTGAGAAGGGATTGTAGTAACATGGTGAGACGTTTGATTTTTTGTCTAATAAAAACTTTATTTTTTTTTTGTATTTAAATAGATAAGATAATAGTGTTCAAGGATTAAATTTTGTTACTTATTCAAAACTATAGTTTGTTTTAATATAGAATTGTTTGATAACATTGTTTTATTTTGAAATTAATATATCTATCAAGATAATCACAGTGTGCTATTAAATAGGATATCAACTGTTTAAATTCATCATAGTAGTAGTATTAGTCATTGCTCAGGTTTTATTTCGAGCCTAATTAATAAGTCACTTTTCAGTCAGTTTAGTCAGTCAGTCCTAATTTATAAGAACAGCAATATTCAATTGCTATTTTAATTTAATCAATTTAGTTCATCTGTAACACATACCAAAATAATAACTTAAGAAGTAACGACGACACTTCTCAATAGAAAGTTTATAGCCGACGATTATGTTGTATGACATTTATACTTTTAGTGACGGGAAAAGGGTTCACAGTGTTTATTTACGATTTTCGTTACCTCAACTTAGAAATCGTCAGATTATCCAATCACGTTCTCCTTGAATTATTTCTTTTAAAATAAAAAAATAACCCCGCCTACTGTTGATGTTCGACAAATTTACATGCAAGATGCAGAACTCTTCACAGAAGTTGCTCGAACCAATTCAACAAAAGTATGGGCGGCGATATCTATTTCATGGTAGTGCTGATCATAATCACCCCCCACCAGAGTATGTCAAATGGTAAATGTAAAAAAGACTAGATTCCGTTTTACAAATAAAATGTAATCCCCTCTCTCAACCTGTCATGTTTAACTAATTTAACATATAGAAGGATATCTAACATTTGCCTCAAGAGCACCCCGGATATATCTTTACTTCTAAAAGAAAGAGAAAACTAATTCTTGCTATAGTTTAAGAAAGCTAACGAAAATCCAGATTCGTTTGTTTACACAAGTTTCCGGTCATTTTTGCAACATTTATAATAAAACAGTACACTAATTTTAATATGTGTTTCATTACAACCTACCACTTGACTCGTTAATGCTGAAACCAAAGATGTCAAATACCTAATAAATAGTCAGCGTGGCAAGGATGAAGTCATTTTAGTCGCTAATCAGCGACTTCTTAAAATGCCACTGGCAACGAATTAAAAGTGTTTGTAATATTTTTTAAATGACGGTGTGTGCTGTGCCATCGTGTAAAGCTACCTCGAGAAAATAAAATGCGCGAACATCACTGGTAAATAATAAATTATCGGATATATTTTTGCACAACTAAAGTAGAAAACCGAGCTTCATTTTGTTGAATTTAGATCTCCCTGGCCTGTAGGGTTGGCACAGTGTGACCGTAGTTCAATACTGTACATGTTTTGGCAACAGTTTTTACGGCCGGTCGGCGTGCCTGACGCCAACCCTTCTTACAAAATTATAGAACACGCTATCTGGAGATATATAAATCTACAGCTAAAACCTTATCATAGATTATATTACATAGTACAAATTTATCCACAGTGCATCTCTTGCCGTCATACAAAAGACATCCGCTGTTGATGTTCAACCAGTATACATTCAAGAGGCAATACGAGTTGTCTTCTGGCGCTATAGTGTGGTTCTGTTCCAACCGGTACACTGGCTGCAAGGCTCACGTGAAGAGTATCCAAAATAACTATCATTTCGGGGATAAGGAACATAATCACGACCCACCGCAATGCTCACAACTGGATAACGGTACTTGGGTCAAATTTCGCGGCAAAAACAAGTAGAAAGAATAATTTTTAAGTCACACATACCAGGACGCGTCACTGTTCTCCACTTTTTGGGTTAATTAGATTTTAATGATTTAAATAGAATGGAAGTGGAATTGTAGATTTATCTTCTTAATAAAAATGTTGATTGTCAAAAAAAAATGTTATTCTAGTGGTGTAAATATTTGTTTGTAGAAAGATTTGTTTTAATACATGCAGTAAAGAGGCAATTAAGAGCTTTGTCTTTAAACTTGGACCCCACCTATCCCAGTATGATAAGTATAATATATGTGATTATTATTAACCGTTATCAAAGGAGCGAATAAGGCAAATCTAATGCCTTTCGACAATGATCGATGATCAAAATTACAATGATGTTTTATAGATTCTAAACTTAAAATTATACGAACCTAAGGTCAATAATGATTAATATTACATCAAAGTTAACGAATTTCCTTTGAAGGATCTGCTTGGTGGCTGATGATATGTCAACTATATAATATATAGGAAGTGCCTTTAATTACAATAAACAATAAATCGCAATAATTGTCGATCCTCACAGATAACCTTTGCGCAATATACTATACATAGGTTTTGTTATATTAAAATTCATTGACTTTTTTATATTTTTCAGTTTATCTACTCCCATCGACAAGGGGCAAGCATCCCCTTCTAATGCTTAATAGATACACGTATAAGAAGCAACATTCCTTTCATTCTGGCAAGGTGTTGTGGTACTGCTCAAACAGAGGTGCGAAGCAATGTAGAGCGTATGCCCGTAGCATTGAAGACTCGTATGTATTCGGTGGTGTTGAACACACCCATCCACCTCCGGCATATAAATTAGCTAACGGAGTCTGGTGTAAAGTCTAGACTGAACATTAATCACTTCACATAATAAAACAAAATATCCAAGTTCACCTGAATCCGATAAACACAAAAACTATTGAACGGATCTCCATACGGTTTTCACCAATGGCATGGACGATTTATGATGATGCTTTAAATATAAAATACATTGAGATTTTGTGTAAATTGGCTGAAATATGAAAGATGATTGTTGAAGAAGGCATAATACGCCGGTATGACATAAGAGAAAAAAAAATTGCATGTACCTATGCTACCAGTGTGGGCCCAAGGAGGGTCGCTAGTTCAAACATAATATGTGAACTTAAATTATCATTTTTAATAGATTTGGTATATTTTACCTATATGTACAGTACAATATAAATGTTGATACAATTTTGTTTTTTTATTAATTTAACGCGTGGAGTTCAAGATTATTTTTTACAGAATAACTCATTAAGCGTAAAAAGGGACATATAGAAAATTTCCGGAGAGGGCTCCTCACACGTATGTTATATTTACGAGTACATAATCTAATTCGGTAAAAAACACGCGATGTTGTAAGCGTTGTAGCGTTACTAACGACTAAACCTTCATTGGTAACGCTATTAAAAGATTAATAATTCTATCACCACTATTGATAGTAATATATTTAATTATGTTTTTCATCTAATAAGGGATATCGCATGCACCATCGTTAACCAACTCTCAATCTCTCTCAATCCAACTGGTGTTCTTCCCTTTCCTTATTTATTCCCTACCTGTTTTTTTTAAGTTTAAGTCTGAGTTAATTACTAGTAGTCAGACTTTATTGTATTACATTTTTACTGCTTATTCCTCTATATTACTTTATCTGCTGGGAATTTACAAAATTCAACGTGTCTTTGGTATTGTTAATTCTATCCTCTCCTTTTTATTGACGTACATAATAGCTGGCATAAACTGTAGCTATCCTCATTGTTTATGATGTCCATTGACACCTTTGAACTCAAAAAGTCTAGTTCTCTTAAAATCCATCCACACCACCTTGGTGGTTGACATTCTACTACCGCGCGGTTTTCGTGTGACTTTCTACCTCGTACAACCGCTTTTTGGTCCTTCAAAGGTCAGCAGCAGCGCATCTACAGTTCCTTTGATATTGTGGATGTTCATGGGCGGCCGTGATCACTTAGCTTTAGGCGAACCGTGTCGTTTGCTCCCTTCTCCTATTGAAAAATATCATTCCAGTGCATCCTGGTCGTTGATATTTAAAGTTAGTTCAGGTCTCTTAATATCATCTGGATTGAATTTGGATCATCTCTATTGACATCCTTTATATGCACTTCTTCTTTGATATTATCAGTATAAATACTGATTTCTATTATTTTTTCAGTGTTTTACCGAACTTCTATGAGGGGAAGACGTCAGTTAGTGGTGAACGGGTACCCCTTCACTTGCCGCAGTTACTGTGTGAACCACGTAAAGAAGAACTGGAAGTGCGCCACCCACGCCGACTGCACTGCCAAAGTGCACACTATCGATGATAGTATCATCATTTTAAACAATACCCACAATCATCCAGTCACTTCTATAGAATGGAAACTAGCGGCATACTTATGATTTAGATGTGCCGTAAGACGATTATGTGGTTTTACTTTTTAAACACCTGCAGTCTTGTGTCGGATTGTTGTGTTTTTTTTTGTTGTAAATATTGTTATTTGCCATTAAAATAATTTTATTTATATTATTTCCTTAAGAGCAATGTACTTTATTGATCCATTTATTGATAGCAGATTGTTAAATAATTTTTAATATTGACACTCAAAGAGCACATTGGATATAACTATTTTACCCATTCCATCTCGTTTAATTTAGTTAGTTTACATTCGCGATGTTACAAACAAATTATTATCACTAGTCATTGGACTAAAGGTGACTAAATTCAACAGTTCAATCTGCACAAACCTGGCAAAAAATAACTCAAAACAAATATTCCGAAAGCTATTACGTACCATAAGTATGAACATCGGTTCATTTAATTCATAATCGGTTAAATTAAACCCAAATAGAAGTAGACCCCGGAAGATCTAGTACTAAAATCTGCGCCGTCGCTAGGTGGCACAATTAAAACATTCTTTTAAAAAAAACACATGCAGTGATAGACTACCGATAGAAGTGAAAACTCAAAAGTGGGAAGGCGCGGTAATAACTCAAAACTAACAATAAAATTCAAAATTGAATTAAAAAAAATCGTCGAAACAGTTCCAAATTCAAATAAGCATGTTAATGACCCGTCTGGCTGACGCATGTTGAACATTTTGTTCACGCGAACCTATAAGATTTTCGCCTACCAAATATAGTCTAACGGGGCTAAAGAAGTTTTGACTTCAAAAATAAAATAAAAATTGTCTGCCTTACAGATGCTGAGTTGTTTGTAACTACATCTCAAAGAGGTGGGGATATTCTTCATTATCAGGGTCATACATTCAATGTTCGCAACAAAACTATCTTGGGTACAAGGACGTGGTGCTGCAAATACTATTACAATTGCACCGTGGCTTGTCCTGTCAAGATTAAGACTATTGGTTTGAATCCAGAAATAATTAAGATCAGCGGTGAACATAATCATTAATTCGTTTTTCGTTCTACCCTACCCTCTATGAGCGGAGCAACCTAGACTTGAAGGACCACTATAAATACCGCCATTATGAAACGCCTAAACGTTGTAATATTTTTGTGTTGACATTTACTTAGTCTTTCCAATGTAATAGTATATTTTATGTTTGTTAACCTTATATTAAAATATCTTCTCATATCATATATTGTAGCAAAAATAAATAACTAATTGTCAATTAAATTAACTGTCACATAAAACTTCCCGTTAAAATAGTTTGCATTTCTGAAACGAAGTTTATGCATCAGTTTGTTACTTGTAAGTTAGAGATGGCAACGTTGAATTTTGACGTTTCAAGTTACGGAGCATGTGATAGCATAAATCATTTTTTTTATTTAAGTACTCCCAAAATCATATAAAATGCATCTTTGATGAAATATTTTGTGTTATATATAGTATATATTTTAAATGCATGTTCTGGAAAAATTATAATGATAAAGAAAGCATTTTTTAGGAATCGATTATTTTTATTTAAAACTATATCTACTAACTATATAACTATAATCTGTCAAATAACTTATCTGACGGATGATCTAACCTAAAATTTACTTGGCCCTTTATTTACCAGTTAGCTTATTTTGGAGATTTTTAATAGTAAAAAAGAAGAGAAAGTAAATTGACTATTCGTCAGATAAGTAGCAAATAGCAATTCAGGACTTTACTTGGACATTAACTAGCCCTTATACTTATGCAACTAACTTTTATGATAGTGTTACAATTGTATGTTTTGTGTCCAAGTATGAGTTCAATTTTGACGTTGAAAAAATATATCGTATTATCGTGTCCTGTATGTGAGTGTATTATCTGTAGAGTGTATACCCAATCATATCTCAAAAATCTCTATCCATCTCCCGATAAGGGTGGTGGGACCCGCCTTTTCGTACTCCCTCATGAGCTCCTTCACTCTCGCTTTTCCCCTCCCTCAATCTCGTTCATTTTAGAATGAGTATATCTTCATCACAAACAATCGTACACATTATGTGAACTAAAACTAAAATGGCATCACCAAGCGTGACGTAATCCAGGAATACGCGATGCGAAACAAATTGGAAGTTTTTGCAATTGTCCTGCGAACTGCGTCGATACGAATTAGCTATATTATGAAACCTTGACAACTTGAACTAATTTCAAAATTCCAAAGCCATATTTGTAAATGATAAATCGGTTGATCGCCAATTCTAAATATTAAATTATAATAGATATAATTATTAAGACAAATATTTGTTTTAGGTCACGTGATATCCTCATCTAAAGGGGGAAATCTTATAGTAGTTGGAGGACATACGTTTCATCGCTCGTATGAAAATGTCGGTAGGAGCTACTGGCGATGCTCGAAACGGATGACGAAGTTGTGCAGATGTGCCATACGCATTGTCGAAGGAGAAATGTTCTTTATAAGATCACACAATCATTAATTAATACATTTTGACTGATTATCAGTGATAAAAACCCTTAAAGAAAAATACATACTTTTCAAAACATTGCAGCTGCGCTTGTAAAACCAAAGGATACTTTTTTAATTTCAAACGACTGCAAAAACGTAAGAGATGCAAAAGAGTAGAATGTAAAAGGTATTGTAAAGCTTAAATTTTGCTCGAATACAAAAATCTTTGGAAACAACCGTACGGTCGGTAGTAGACATTGCTAATTTAATTCAATAAAAACATTTATGATAGGCGATTTGGTTACGACTTTGTCCTCACAAATTGTGTTTATAATCTACACTAACCTAAACTTAATGTTATAAGAAATAACGACTAGTCACTTCAATACGATCACGTACTTATTACTATTCATTTTCTCTTTATCACCGGTTGGCGTGGCTATTAACACCGCAGGTCGTGGATTTGATTCCCACTCGGTACAGACGTTCGTGTGCATAAACATGTCTGTTTGTCCTGAATCTAGGTGTAATTATCTATTTAAGTATGTATTTACGAAAGAAAAGTAGTTTATGTAGTATACGAGTTACCTGGTTTCCATAGCACAAGCTCTGCTTAGTTTGGGATCAGATGGCCGTGTATGAATAATGTCCAGAATATTATTATTATGGGGAGGTTAAAATGTTGTCTCTGTCTAGTTGGGTATAAATAAATATATACAAGACAAAATAAATACATAGCTAAAAATATATACCAAATAATTAATATATTTATAAAAGTAATAAATAAATATAATATATACGATAAGTATATACAAATAAATAAATCCCAACCAGACGGGATTCTCTCGGCAGACGGTCGAGGAAAGAGAAATTTATTACTATTATTATAATAAAAAAGTGTTGTGTCTCATTACAATCTTGAACGCAAAACAATATACCTGCTTTGCTATTAACAAAAAAATGTCAGCAGTAACCTATGTGTATACAATGGTATAAAACCAGCTTACGATATTAAAGATCTAGACGTGAATGATTTTTACATCAAAGCTCCCATTCCTCTCAAGCGATATTTACTAAGACATCTTCCACGTGATGTTTGAGTTTTTATCACATTGTAATTGTAGTAAGTTAAAAAGTAAAAGTTTTGTGGCAACAAGTTAATAACATGCAACTATTAATTTTGCAGGTGATGGTAATGAATGTTCTAACTTGATTATAACTGAAGTTACTTCTGAAGCAAATATGCAAACTGAATCAGACGACGATGTGATCGAAGTTGTTAGAGATGAAGCGCCCATCGAAATATTATCAGATGACGAAGAAACTGAATTGGGAAAATCTAAACAAGAAACATCAGTCGAAGAGTTTCTGTTTGCAGATTTGCCAGCAAGGCTAGAAAACTCTTCTGAGGTTTCTGATAACACGAAGAATCCTCTACTAGATCCTCTTGTAGGTAATATTTACAAAGAAAGTTCTATAAATGTGACTGATTGTGAGGCAACTGCAGTGTCTTCTCAAAATGATGTTACAAGTAATGTCGAAGACGATGAAGAAAGGGGTACGTATGTAAACGTTACTGACAACGTTTTAAGTGATGATCAAAGAAATCAAGAAACTGAACCTAAGTTGCTTTTTACTGAAGTTACTCATATTGATAATACACCAATTCCCAATGTTCCTAATGAAGGTCCAACTGATGATACTACAAGTAATCTACTAACATAATGCCTTAAAATAAAAATACAAACTTCTTTTGATGATATAGAAAATGCTAATTTAGTTTCAGTAGTTTGATTCAAATACGTAGCTTAATTGTAAGATAGTATTATTGCTATATCATGGATTTATCTATGTGAATATTATAGGAATATAACTAATATTTTCAAATAAACGTTGATAAAGAAATATTTTTTATTCAATGCAATTCACGCAAAAATATTTATAATTAATTATGTTTAATTTACTAGACGACTTACAGGGAAAAGATTTACGTATTTTATAAAAGTCATCGACCGATTCATCGATTCTCAACAGTTCATAAACTGTCAAAGCCAAATCGTAGTCTGATATTTTACTTGCGTCATTACATTGAAGAATAGGTTCGGAGACATGATAGTTGTTTTTAAAAAAAAATCTTGAAAAGAAATCAAAGAAAAAATAGTAATTCGTTGGTGTACTATACATAAGATATCAAATATAAACGAAAATACTTTAATTCTAATAAATCTAAATTTTAGATGATATCGCGACAGTGGTGGAGCTGAATGGTAGGAACGTGCTGTTGATCGGGGATTACCGCTTCGCTAAGCACTACACCAACATGCAGGGCCGCACCAGATGGCGCTGTTGCAGAGCCTTTCAGAAGTGCCGCGCCATCGCCATCACCGCGGACGATCGAATCGTTAAACTCAACAATAAACACAATCATTGAAACACATTGTATTTGATGGCCATTCTGCCCGTATGCGATCATTAGTTCATTATCAGTTCAATTTATAGTATTATATTTATTACTATGTTCGAAGTTGTTAGGCAGAGATTATGCATTTCCATTCGGCGCGATCCTGGCACACCTCTCTTGCTTCTTCTAGATCCATCTACGCAAACGAGCTCGTCGGTTACGGGTACTCCTTATATCGCCTCTCTTTAGTATGTCACTTATCTAATCGATATAAGTTCTTGGTCGTTCCCTGTCAACTCTGCCACTGACTTTTGCAACATAATTTTGTTTCGTTACTCTCCATTGTTATTACTGTTATAATGTAAATTACCCCTACATCGCAAGAAACCCCTAAAATTTTATAAGTAATATAAAATTTTACGAATCTCGCCGATAGGGCTGATGAAAGACTAAGATTTTATATAAAATTAATTTTTTCTTCATTTCCTTTTAAATATAATGAATTTTTAGAGAATTTCTTAATAAATAAAACCAATACGCATAATATATTTATATCGTAATAATTATTTATTTAATCTTCCTTTTATTACGATTCCTACATTGTTTAATAATACACAATAAAGGTGTTACAATAGTTTGAACAGATGTTAAATGTGGCAAACGAGCAAGTTGTTCACCAGATGTTAAGTGAAGTTAAATTTATATTTACTTACTATTTACTAAAAAAAGCGGTATATGCAGTTGATCTGGCTGTCTAATCAATGGTGAATGTCTGAATTTCTGATTTTACTAAATGTTTATTAAACGGCATTACTCACCCACCTTCTACCCCTTCCCACCCTTTTCTCATATGGATAGGGGTTAACGGGGAAAAGGAAATATCCTTTTTCCTGTCTATGCCCTCCTCTGTCCACTTAACATCATTAGATTGCTTGCACGTTTGCCACCTTCTTCCATTAAAAAAACTCACCACATCACTTCAGTGCGAGGTGGGGCGCAACCGCGAATTAATCCCACTAACCCTGAAGAAGGACCTGCGACGGGTCTGAATTTTGTTGGTACCAATACCGATTTACGCGAACGTGAGTAAAGCCCTTTTATAGACATTTAGTAAAATTTGTTACGTCAAATTAAGTGTTGACGGAGTATTTGTTAACCATACCTATCCACCTTCATATAAGTAACCCTACATGTTTTACATCAACAACATTTGAGCAAATTTCTTGTCACGTGTGCTAACCCTAACAAGAACCAGACACGTTAAAGAACCATCTGTGTAAGTATAAAAATAAGAAAACCATCTCTTGTTCTATTCTAACACACATGACTACTACATATATCTGTCTCTATCACACTTGTTGACAGAGACTTGCCATGTTTGCCGAACGAAATCTCTTTACTCTGTATGGTGAAGACCGCAGATAGAAACTGGTCAGAATATGCGGCTCTGTGGGAACTTTATTATTTATTAACACAGCACATCGGCGTTTTATTAAAAGCGCCAGTAGGTTACGGACTGCCACAAATGATCCGCGATTCGATTACCTTCTCCTAGCTCAAGCTTAGATGTAATGCTTAAATGTTTAAAAAGTATTAGTAAAATTATTACTAGAGCCAACAGATATTTTCCAGTAATTTTTTTTTTATTGATGAGATCTTAGAGCCTGTATAATTTTTCATCTAGTTATAAGCAAGTCCAAGTAAAGTCCTGAATAAGCTTCTTGCAACTTATCTAATAAGTCATCGTTGGGGTTTCAGTCTCCAAATAAGCTTAACTGGATCCAAGTAAATTATAGGTTGGATCATCCGTCAGTTAAGCATGTTATTTGGTGGTTATAGTTATTTGACTGATTATTTATTTCTTTGAAATTTGTCGTTCGTTTCGTTACAAATATAAATAATCGATATCTAAAAAATGCTTTTTGCAGAATATGAATTTAAAGTACACACATGTTCCGTACCGCGAAACGTCAAAACGCGACGGTGCCATCACTAACTTATAAGTAAAAACTGACGCATAAACTTCATTTGTGAAACGCAAAACAATTTAACGGGAAGTTTATTTGTCACTTAATTTATTTGTCAAATAGTTATTTCGCACTTTAGTTTGTGAAATAGTTCCTTAACATGATAAACAAAATCCAGCTTGCCTAAAAGGAATCTCCTCTTTGTATTTAACGAAAAATCAAGGAAAATAAATAGGGAACTCACGAAATATGTATTAACTCATACGTCCATAGGTGGACTATTAAACATGGATAATTGGCCTGTATGCGCAAATTAAAATCACTTGTTCGCAATATATATTTTTATTAATAATATTAGCTTATGATTACTTACATCTTAAACGCTGTCATTTTTGTAATTAAAGCTCATATGAAACACATCGAATGTGTTCAGAACACTCAAAGGCACAAAGCAGTCAGTTTATAATATTAATTAAATAATAGACATGTAGAACTACTACTAATTATATAAACACAATAAGTAAGGCACTTAATACATTGTAATGTCATACAGGAATGCTCTATTTTCTTTGTATTCACAAATGATATCGAATTGAGCCAATCTCATGAATTACTAAAATTAATGTTTAAAATTATTAAAATTAATTCCAGATACTCTGTTAAAATTTATTATTTATTTGCTAAATGAACACTGGCACATTAAAGCAAAAGTTTAAGTTTTACAAAAATAATACAATTAAATATTTTATTTAAAAGTTTCAAAATATGTAGACGATTTGAAATTTAGTCTATCTTTCAACTAGGTGATAATGATGAGACTTTACAAGTCAGCAGTAAAAAATCCAAGCATTGGATAAAAACACTCCACCAAAAGATATTTACTAAACAATCTTCTGGCGTAGCATTGCCAAATGCTAGAATTTATGTATTTAACTTTTTGAGGATAACTTTGACGTAGTAAATATATTTGTAGATCTTGTGTTATTTTATTTTATGACGATAAAGTGAGATTGTAATGCTTGGATTGACGGAGAAGGCACCAACGAGCTTATGCTAGGAGTGATTGTGCTCGAGGAAGGACCTGACGATAAGCGAGTCGTGCGTGGTGATGCTGGCGCGGCAGCCGAGCTGGATGCGCCGGCAGCACGTCCAGCGCACCTTGTTGCGGTACCGCTCATGCTTGATAAACTTGTGACCACCGACGTGCACCACCACGTGCCCGCGGCTCGACAGACCGAAGCTAACTGCAGAGGAAACGTAACGTTAGTTTCGATTGTAGGCTAACAGAAAATTAAAAAGACTATACATATTTTGAAACTAAATCTCCTTTTCACATCATTTTGTCTCAACGTTCTGTATAAACTTAAAACTAACAAAATTTACATGTACAAAAAAATATTGTCTGCTGATACAGGTGGTATTTCTAATACTAATAGCCTCAGCCACTTCCACTTCAGTGGGCCGACTCGACCGGTGAAATATCATGGCCTCACAGAAGAAAGACGTGAAGTAGAAGTATTTCTGCGTTCCATCCGACGAGTGATGTGCTGGAGGCCTAATCATAGCCTCTTCCCCTTTTCTAATGTGATGTGATGAAAAGGATGTGAAGGAGAAGAGGATTTGGCGGGGGAGAGGTAAAGGAAATAGCCTTATTTCTGTTTCCTGTCCTCCTCTCCATTTAAGGTAGGCAACGCATGTGCAACTCATTAGCTTGTTTCAAATGCCTCGGGGTAGCGATCACTTAATATTGGGCGAAACGCTTGCTCCTTTGCCACCTTCTGCTGTAAAGTATAGATTTCTTGGTCGATCTTGAGATGGCATTACAGATACACCGAGCTTGATTGTTGAGTGGATCTGAAGAGCTGAAGTGCAGAAGCCCTAGACAAAGTATATTCGCTCCGAAGCGATTCCATAACGAACTTCGCTATCGATACAGTCGCTAACTAGCGATATCGCTTGTCAAAATGTGTCACCTGTCAACGCATTCGTTTTGGTTGACGTTCGCTACATTGTCGATGGAATAGAGTAATATAAGTATATTCACTAACTATAGACCGCGTGACATTTCGAAAGAGTATGTCAGTTCCATACACTTTGGACTGTTCTACTAGCGATATCGCTAATCGATCGCTACTTTGTCTAGAGGGGCAGATATTCATAGGATGTTATATAAACCTAGGAGTAAGCTGAGGATGGGTTGCGCGCAATGAACTAAACTTCTATAAATAGGTCATATTTATCTTATAAAGGCTGTTGGGTGTATAGATAGTATAGAGTAGTTGTGAACATTCTTATCAATTAGGAAAATATATTATTCTGTTGTGTTCACTTTAATATTTTGTATATATTAACTTAGTTATCAGTCGTATACTTAACATGTTTACGTTTCGTATCAAAATACTACAATTCGTTAAAATGTAATTGTATTAAAGTAATAACTTTTAATAATATCTGATAGCGTTTTTCGCCCCTTTTTTATCATAAACCTGACTTTTTAAATTGGTATGCTTAACTAATCATAATGTTTCTTTTATGTTGGAAAATTTTAATTGGCTTCAGTTTTATATATTATCTGTGTTTAATGTTTAAATTGCTAATATTTTCCATGATACAAAAATAATAAATATATAAGATATTACATTAGTTTCATTATGTTTAAATAAATATTCAGTATATTTTAATGTATTGTTAGACTAATAGACTAAAAGAGAAAACTTTTATTTGTAATTTAAAATTAAAAATGCATCGTAAATGTAATATTCACGTTACTTTAATAACGCTTGAACTTACATTAACCATTGCAAATATTTAACTTGTAATAAAACGTCAAAATTAATATGATTTTAACTTGAACGTTTGTTTCAGTTGGATTGATTGGTACGGGAATTGACTGCTTCGCGTCTTACTGCCTCAGCAAACAAGGCAAGATGGGCATCAACGTTGGGGGCTATAGGTTTAGGTTCAATGGATGCGCGAGAAACGGCAAGATTCGCTGGCGATGCTCCCGCGGCCCTTGGTGCAAAGCCGCCCTGCACACCTACCGAGGTAGGATCGTCTACATACAAAGTACGCACAACTGCGGACCCAAACCTCCGACCGTTTAATTTATTTCTGTATTCAATCCCTTTTTGACAATATTTTTATAAAGTTATCAAATATACGCTACGAATTTTCCCGCCTTTCAATCCCTTTTTATTTAGGTTGTGTACAACTCTGATACTCTTAATTTTGTAAATATAGTTAGTTTTTAAGTATCATTAAGAAATTCGAAGAATTTGTAATGATTTTATATTTAAATGAATAATAAGTGGAATAGTACAAAATGTGAAATTCGTAAGCGAGAATTTGTATATACTGTATTACATTTTACAAATTATACATAGCGCAACAAAAGATACAGGTAAAAATACTTGTACAGAACATTTTAATGTAGATAATATGTTGAACACACCGTCCTGGCGACAACCCTAGGCTCTGTAAATGTATTAAAAACTGTATTACCTCGTAGACTTATATGTTAAATTGCCAGTGTTATTTAATTAGCTATATAAAGGCAACATGCTCATGTAACATTGTTTACGTTAATAGATAATAAAGTTAAATTATGTAATTAGGGTTTAATACCTAATTTATTAAAAAAGTACTTCTTCGGCTTAAAAAAAGGTTCGACATTAGGAAAATATTCTTTTATTTGAATAACAATATAAAAAAAATACTCATACGATTTCGCTGCTACAAAATTACTTAATAGATTATTAAATCCTTGTTTGTTGACGATGTTACGATATTTTTCAAAAAGAGTTCTTTATAAATGTGTGTTTTGCTGAGATACTTGATTTTTTTTTTAATTTAATTTCAAAACTTGATTCGTAGCCATCTATTCTTTTACTGAGCACAGATAACCAATACTTAGGATCAAATACAGGGTCTGTAGACATTTATAAGCAATTCAAGGATTCGTTGTATCAAATCAAATGCGATCGTGGAAAACTATTATTGTATTTTTATGATATTTATTTTATTATTAATATAACATTTAGATTTCGAATAAAATGTAATATGCAAATATTATCTATATTTTATAAAATTAATCGATTAATATTTATATAAATAAAATAAAACAACAGAATTAAAGAAAACGTTCAAACTATGTATAAAACAATGGCATATTTCGAAATGCTTTGGAACCATTTGAATTTAAAGAAAAGGTTGACATAGTTTTAGTCATTGGCGGATCCAGGGTGGTGGGGCTAAGGGGCTCAAGCCCCCTCCCCCCTCTGCCAAAATCATTACATTTCACAGAATTCTTACTTTTTACCTTGCTAAAAATCTACAAACAAGAGGGTCGAGCTCCCCCCAAAATGAAGTTTACAATCCTGGAGCCGCCACTGGTTTTAGTATAAACTTAGCTTAGTACAATTACTATAAATATAGCTATATCATACATTGATTTAGACCATAGGAGAAAATCATTTTTTTTTATAATTGAAACAACACACATTTTATTGAATATTTGTTCATTTTTATGTATTCATAGCGCGCAGAAGAGTGTACCTACTTACTTCTATTTCTATACATATTATTCAGCATGGCAAGCGTACGTAAGCAATTCTCGCGAAGATCTTTGTCTATCTACAGATCGAAACAAACAAACTATTTTATTAGAGAATTAAATGTCACAGGTGTACGTAACCCACAGTGAAAACTGTTAACTGTTATATGGCACTATATATTTAAAAATGTAGTCAAGCTGACAATGTATAGTAGACATTTGTAAATTGTAGTTTTAAGTGTGACAAGTATTTATTGTTGTTAAAGTTGTAATGTAGCATGTAATTGTAACGAGACGAATTTTTGGTTATACTGTTGTCATATTTCCTCTAATGACATATATTTGTATGCAATGGAAAGGAATATTAGGTGAATCTAAGGAAATAGATTTGTTAACTGTGAAACAGTAATACAAAGAAAGATACATAAGTGACATAAAAATTAAGAAACCTCAGTACATAGACAATAAATTTTAATTAATGTCTACAGTTAAAAAAAAGAAATAATGTACCGAAAATGGCGAATTGATATGGAAAAATCCATTATTACCAATTTTTTAAACAAATTGATGAAGGCATAGAACGGTTCTTACATACATATACTTACTAATAAGCCTAGAGATGTTATATTAAGATCGAATATTCGTATTCAATAGTATCGAATAAAACGCGTTATCAATAATATAATAACATACCTATTACTGGAGTAGTCAAATAATACTAAGAGTTTCTGATTTTGTTCATAAAATACGCAATATTCAAAATTTATTAGATTTTATGTGTAACTGAATACTAACTAATAATACAGGCTTACTATTGATATTATCATATTAAGATATAAGGTGATTAAATCACGTGTACCAAATACGAATATATTAGTCACACTTCTACTAGGAGCCTATTATCAAAAATATACATGCAATGTGTAGTAAGGGAAAAACTGTCAAAAATATTATACGACTGTTTAAAAACCCCCATACTATAATTTGATCCTGTCCATAATCATGCAGTATCTTTGAAATTAGTTACATATTAATTAAAAAAGCTATCGCAAAATTATAAACAGTTTGTAAAAGGTCATAATTACGTGTAGTTCATTAACAATGTTGTCAAAACAAACATTAACTATATAACAAAACACTAAGCTGTGGACCGAGCTTCACTTTGCCTTGTCTTTTATATGTAAAATCTTTTTTTTTAATATAGCGCCATCTAACAAAATTATGAGACATCAGTTAGTTAGCCCTAGACAACGCTCTTACAATGAATAATGCAAATACCTATCGAAAGATGGCACACATCAAATATTTACATAATTTTTTTTTACGTTTTTATGGACAAACATTTTCGGTTTTTATTTTTAAATTTATTTAAACAGGAATAAATTTAAAAATAAAAACCGAATCTAAATTCAAAATTTAATGAGAATCGTTGGAGCCGTTTCCAAAATCCAGATTATGTATATACAAGAATTGCTAGTTTATAAGGTACTAGATACTGACGTGTAAACCATATTACAGATAGTGTGTAAGAACCGGTCTATATGCATACACAAACCTTTAAAATTTTGATGTTTAATAAATTTTTGTACCGCTGACCAAAACTAAACTACCTCTAATTGTAATGAACCGCTTTAAATGTAACTTTCAATGATATGGGTATTATTGAAAAAATGTCGTGGCATGTATCAAAACCTTAAGATTTTTTTTCTGTATTTGTTAATGTATCTTCGTAAAGATTTTTGTAAATATTCACTAGGTAAAAACATATCTGACGTTTATTTATGGATATTATACGATTACTTTATCATTAATTTTGGGTAAATCCCCGCCCATTGTATATTTGCGGTTGTGTAAGATACAAAGTTACCTGTATCACAATCGTGATGGATGTTATTTGCCAAATTACTTCTAAGATATAGGAAATATATATTATCTTTTGATGTGTAATTTGATGTTTGTAAAAGAATAAAACTAGTCAAAACTGTCTTATCATGTTTTATTGTTAACATTTTACCTTGGACCTACACAAACTCACCATAATAGTACCTTAATGACCCACACATTAATAGACAGCAATTGCCACCCGCTTTTGAAATCTTAGTCAACAAGTACTTTTTTGGACATAAGAATGTGAAACTGCTGTAAAATCAATTAATTTAATTTTATCATCTATATCAATGCTTCTTTATTATTCTGTATTATAAATGTGGCAACTATAACTCTTAAATGGAGAAAAACCATATTTTTAAATGGTAAAATTATCTTTAAAAAGTAAAAACCAAATATACTCTAGTAATTTACTTTATTCACAATTTAGTAAGTATATGTAAAATATTGGTTACTTCATGAATCAAACACATATTACATAATTAGCCTGGTCACATATACATACAGAGAAAACTTAAAATTAAAACTGAATTAACATTTATAATACAAATAGATTAAAATGAAAGAATGTATGCAATGTATACATAGTGTAGTAAGAACAAACCTGTTAAACAATTATTCTATTGGTAAAACTATTTTAATTACAAAGAATAACAGAGATCAAATAAAACTACATTACCCCTGTCTCAGTAAACCAATAACCATTATACATAATATGTACATTCAGTAACATTCAATAGTTCCTAAAATTCTCTTCTACCCTCAAAAGTCAGCATCGACGACGATCTGATCGCCTGACAACACGCCATGCTCGATCTTGAGATGCTCCAGTATGCAGTTGACACTTCTCTCCACATCCTCAAACTTCATGCACTTGTACTGGCATATTTTACACGAATAGAAATCATCTTCTATGCTATCAAAGACTTTCCACACCCAGCTGTTGTCATCTGTGAACATATCACAAATTATATTAATCTTACAGAACTATTGAATTAGTCATTTATATGAAAACGATGTTGTAAAATGCTTTTGCACTTTGAACATGTTCAAAGAAATAAGAAGAGGTGAGGGAAAATTATTTTCAAAGGTGTAAAAGTGCTGTCACGGACACAAAATGACTTGACGCATAAACAGATTGGTGACATAATAAGGAAGGGTTAATGTATATGCAACGTGTCTGTAATCATTACTTGCATAATGATGGGGCTCAAATCATTGGATAGTTTATCTTCTAATAGTTGCAAGAAAAAAGGAAGAATATTGTTCATTCTCTTTTAAGTATATACTTTATGTTTCATTGTTAAAAGAAGGCAAATGGCATGCATTGTGATGCATGCCATTTGCCTGCCACACCTAAGCAACACCATAGGCAGGTGAAGAAAAGCAGGAGGGTTGTGATACTTCACTCAAGCGAACAACCCGAACTGTTAATTACTTTCATTCAACACCATTATTTAGTGAGACTGAAGTACTTCCTTGGTGGAGATATCACACTAATGCAACCATTATTACTACTGCTGATCGTAGTTTTAAACATACCCAAGCATTTTAAAGGAAAACCAAAGTTATGTGACAAAGAATGTAGAGAGTACAGATGAACAACAATGTAACAGTATGTAGTCGGGGTACAAAAACCTTTGTCGGTTTTCAAATTCATTCCAGTATCAAGTCATAGATGCTTAGTAATTTAGGAAATTAAAGCACTTAGCAGACAAATGCATGTAAAACTATAGTTACTTAATTTAGGTACAACATTCACTTTCACTGCTAGTCAATATGGAGTTTGATTCAAATATGTTGTATTTAATTGGCCGTGTGTGTCAAGTGTCCCTGGTGCAAGCAAACATCGACTTTAAGGCGACGAACCTTTTTACCCCGACTATACATACTGTTTCCTCTTATATTGTGCTTTGTGCGCTCACCTCCAGTCTTGTGGTGTATCATCTTAAGGTGTCGGTTCATGTTGCCGGTAGCGTTGCCGCCGTGGCAGATGTTGCGGTTGCACAGCTTGCACTGGGCGAGCGTGGACGACACGCGCGTAAAGTATGACCAGATCCAGCTGCGACGCTGCTTCTGGCTTAATGTCTCTGCAACACACAAAAAACCGCTAGTATCAGTAAACCTTTCTTAATTCTTAATATACATATGTGGTGTTCTACTTACAGCCTGGTTAATTTTTTAACACAAATTTTATATCAATCCAAATGTTATAAATGGGAAGGTAACTTTACCCTTATTATCCCATTACAACAGCTAGTTTTGTTATATTCTTGTCATAAATTTTAAATAATAGTTTTTAATCTACACTAATATTATAGAAGAAGGATTTAATTGTTTGCAATGAGTATACAAGAAATATTGAACTGATTTTAAAATGATTTCCACATTATAATGGATTCCTCATAATCTAGGAATTATTCCTAAAGCATTTTTGTAAAATCTTCAAAATTTTAAAACTACTATTTCCCCAATTCAATCACACAGATTCAAATCCAATCTTAACAAATTAAATGCAAGGGTGTACATTATTTAAACATATGTTAGTATTATAATATTATATCTAAACCAGTAACATCTATTATTCAATCTCTACATTTATCAGGACATTTAGGCCCCTATCATCTTCATGTCCACACAAAGGTACCCCATAGAACCACACATGTTGGTAACTATAAAAGTTATTAATGAAGATTGCACTGTCTATCTCCTAAGAATACTTAAATTCTTTCAGTCACCTGTTTCAACATCCCAAGAAGATCAAAATGAATTATCTATTAATTTATTTAACTCACCATATGACTCATCTATTTCTTTTTCCCCTGTGATTATCTTTGTTTCCTCCAACTTGACTTGATTGTAAGAAGTGTCCACTTCATTTACCACATCAGTCTGATCCAATTCCCGTTTCATTTCTATTTCCGATTTGTAAACATTTGGATGTCTCGTTCGGACATGCCTGTTCATATTGTTTGTGTTACAGCCTTTTATAGACAGTACGACGCTGCATAAATTGCAACGGTATATGATATTGCTCAATTTATTAAAGTACTTCCATACCCAGCTCCGTCTTCGGTTCTCTGCTGCTGCTGTAAATCAATTTAATAAAATTAGAATTATTTTTATACACATAAACACTTGTGCTTCAGAGTACTTCCTTATATAGAATTTAAGATACAAGAGTACATACAAACACAAAACTCAATCCCCTCTTATAACATTCAAGACTACCAAGATTTGATATTTATAAGCTAATAGATCTAGCAAGCCATGTTCCATATTACTGACAACTATAAAAGTCTAGTATTCTTTGGAGATCTGAATAGAAATTATTTTATATTTTATTAGTCACTGTTTAGAAAACCTGAGCTCTCGAGACTATCTATCCTCAGGATGATGGAATGAGATACAGGGTGTTTCAGTATGAAACTGTCTATAGTGAAGCCACAGACTATTGTTCTTGTAGTACAAAACAGCATTTTTAATAAATTAATTGTTCTGTAAAACTTACCATGAGGTAAACGACTCTGTCCCTTCTTTTTTTTTCTTGGTATCAAGACATATTGTAAATCTACACTCTCTTCCACAACATTCTTGGGTTCAGTTTTAGATATTTCACTTGTCATTGTTTCACAAATCTGTCCCAATATCATAGGCTGAGATTTTGGATCACCATCATCCTTTAATAAGTGGAGAAACTCAATTTGAAATCCAACCCCCCCCTCTGTACTGTTTTTATGAATATCATACACTTCCTTGTGATTTTCCTTAATGTGTTCAAACAATTTTTGAGATTTCTCATCTGCTTCAATAATAGCTTCACATACATTACATTTATGCTCCTGCTCAGAAAGTTTAACATAGTATATTGAAATCCAGTCCGGCAAAATATCTGTAATTCAATTTTATTTTATAAATTTAGGTACATGTATGCCTTGTTATCTATCATTTAAAACTTACAGCTACAGATACATTATGGCAACAATTACATTTTAAAATGTTTCATTTTATTTATCTATTGTAATATTTCAATGAAATGAAACATTTATGCAATTAATATTAAATTAATTGCATAATTTTGAAATAAAAATCATGTACCACATCACCTGTGCTCTTGCTGCATACTAAAGTTTATCAATGAGTAGGAATTATCTATATAAATAGATTTAATAAAGGGCATTAAAAGAAACAACCAAATCAATATACAAAAATTTAATCAATACTTATAAAAAATAAAAAGAAGAGTGATGTCTGAACATTTATTTAAAAAATAAAATATGAAAATAAAACAATTTATTCCACTTATTAATTGCATTTATTCCAATTTTACATCTTGAAACTATATTTTCTTATATTATTATTTATAGTTTGGAGTATATTTTATATTAAGTGAATTTAAAGTATTTTTGTTAACTTAAAACTAAATTCAATTATTATTAATGCTTAATATTTATGAAATAAATAATGTGATATATTAACGGTAAATTTTTGGTGTAGTAATAAGTACTTTAGTATAAAACATTCAATTTTCTTATAATTTCTTCTTTGTAATTGTTTTTTGCTATGTTGACAATATATAAATAGTACAATATTACAATATAATATTTAATGTGATTGGCCACTTTAGTATACTATCAGTTTAACAAAATCACATTTGAACTAGTCATCAATTTGAGTATTTAAAATTACAAAAATAAACAAACTATTTTTTACAGACCATCAGAAAACATTGGCTTTTTGTGGTTATGAAAGTCTCTTAGAACTTCGACGCCATACGCCTGCATATTTATCATAGAAATGCAACCTGTCTTCTGTCTATATGAACAACACCACTGTTCGGCGCCGCACTGCAATCTACTCTTGAACACATAGGTGTAACCTTTAAACAATATTTGATGACCTTTTCGAGTAGGCACACATTGAACTAAATCTTCGCCTGGAAACGTAAAACACAGTTAGTTTTTCTACACTTATACTATTAAACACAACCTCTAAAGCGGTTAAATACTCAAAATCAACTCATTTTCTTCTTGTTTTTGTTCAACCTAAAGTATTGATTACATAGATATACATGTTTTAATTGCGTGAAATTTTATTTAATATTAAAAGGTCACGCAATAAATCAATTTACTAAAATTTATAAAAAATAAATAGATAAACTACAACAAGAAAATAGAAAAGATCAAGACAAGACAGATGACGCACCATATGTCATTGTGACGTTACGGTAACGGTGCGTTCCGTTCCCACATTTTTTTACAATTTAACATGAATTGTAGAGATAATGAACTAGTACAGATTATTAACTCTGTGGTTTAAAAATTAGTATTTTTGTATAAAATAAACGTGGTCTATTCATTGGGTTTATGCTTAGGTAATATAATAAATGAAAGACAACATACAAATATAAATTTTATTCTAATTTTTATACATTTCTAATGAACAAACTCACATTGGCATGTATAATAGTTAATAGTGTTACTGAGGAATCTACAAGGTTTGAACTATATGTTTATGACTTTCGAACAACTAATTTAGAACGAGTAATAATTAAAGAATATTTTGAAGTTATCTGATTTTTAAGATTTAACAATTAATCGAAAAACTAATATTTTTCTCACAATTGATTACGTTTGCCGCCAGGATTGCGATTAGACTTTATGGGTTTTTCACCCATATCATGGTTGTGTTCACCAAAAACTTTGACAATTTCATCTCCTATTGTATAAAATGCCGCCTTGCAACCGTTTTGTGCATACTGACACGCCCATCTAGTTTTATTATCGAATTCTCGCTGCCTATGGAATCTGTATAGCCCGACGTTAATCATAGGATTACCATGTTTAGACAAACTGAATGAAGGACCTAAAACAAAGGATAAGATGTTAAAAAACTGGTCTGAGATTGTCACATTCACTTTCCTCTTTGCTCATGCATCATGCATCAATTACGATGCTATCAATATAAAAACATATAGACGAATTGAGAACCTTCTCCTTTTTGAAAAAATAAGGAAAGGATGGGAAGGAGAAGAGGATTTGACGGGCGAGGGTATGGACTGTTCATTTCCTCCTCTGTCCACTAAAGGTAGGCAACGCATCTGCAACTTATAGCTTGTTGCAGATGGCTATGGGTATCGGTCACTTGATATCAGGTGACCCGCTCGCTCGTTTGCCAATTTCTTCCATAAATAAAAAAAAATATGAGTTTGCACTACCGAAAACATTCACGTGAAACATATTATGCCTCTCTTTCTCTTTAAAAAAATAACTGAGATGACAACATGTTTGATGTGAATGTTTACGTCAGTGGAAACCCACGAAACCGTGATTATAATTATTAATCTTCTTGTTTACGTTAATGTGCTGTTTGCAAATGGTGTCGATAGATGGCGGTAGTAGCAACAGAAATAAAACCTTTTAAATAAGATTAGGTTATTGAACGTAAGATCTACGTTTAATTGTTTTAATACTGTGTTAGAATCCATAATTACATAGAAAATAAAGTGCAAGAAGCTTTGACAGTACAATAATAATTTTTTAATGACTTGGTTGGATTATCGGATTGTTTTAATACCCTTTAATTTTACATTACTTATTTACAAAAAAGTTATGCTTTCCCTAAAACCAATGAATATAAATTTTTTATTATGTCTATATTTTACGATTTTTTAGAATATTTGTTTGATCAGCCATCGCCTTGGGTGCGGGGGATCGTGGGGAGAGATCCTTTCCTTATTAGAAAAGGAAACGAGGGGAAAAGAACTGTTAGGCCTCCGGCACCTCCCTCATCGGACATGACCAGACCACTGTTAAGAGATATATAAATATATATATCTCACTGTGATGTTAGAAACTGCTGGATATAGATTTTGTAGCTGATTTGAATACTCTTAGTGTGTAAGTGACGTAACTGTGTGATTGGTGACTAGACGCAACAATCAGAATTATCCTTAAGGATAACGGTTATCCACGGTTACCCTTGGGTCACCATTGGCGTATCAACTTGTCGCGATACAAGGTTTCTCTCTTATCTTTCACACTGAAAAATCTGGACTGACAATATGTTTTCGACATTGTAAACCCATGGTAACGTTACGCCAAGGACAGAATAACGCTACTGCGACGATCTTGATATGGCCCCGTGGCCTTTAGATCAGTTTATACGCTTGCGAAAGAATCAACGTGATATTTTTTTAGTCAATGCAAGTTCGACACCATGCGCACATGGCTTAATAGAGGATTAAGAAATATCAGCAGTTACCTAGCCGCAACGCAATTTAATACCTAATAATAATACCTATGAGGTAAAACGTTTGATTAATTAAAACATGTGTTAACGATGTATGACGGTGGCCTTGCTTGTTGTCACAATTAGGATTTAATATATCTCGATGAAAATAACGTACAAATTTTTATTTCTTCTGTGTATCGCACATCTTTAATAACGCGTATCTTACGTGACCTAATCACCAAATACTTGGAATTTGTACTGATCAATATTACATCCGTGAAGCGTACGAGATAGCATGCAGTCACAAAGTTCTCGCATAATAAAACAAAATTACTACTAGTATGTAGTGTAATTCAAACTTCGTTCGTTCGCGCAAGTAAAGTACATTTGACAGGAACGCGCGCAGTGTTGCAGTGTACGGATGTAACTCACACATAGAGCCTTTTTATGGAACAAATGAGCAAGCGGTACTGTTG
>JWHW01034861.1:208404-230841 GCA_000931545.1 Papilio glaucus | reverse complement strand
CGAATTCTTCCACCTGTTCCACTTCTTTACCGTTAACATTTATATCAAGTACTGTCTTACTCTGATCTATTTCAAACACCATTACTTTCGTCTTATCTACATTCATCTTCATACCTTTACCTTCTAATGAATCATTCACTACATTCAGCATAAGTTGTAAGTCCTCCGCCGATGACGCAAACACGACTTGGTCATCGGCGTATAAGAGACATTTTACAACTATGTGACCCATTCTTAATCCACACTCTTCGTCTTTCAAAGCTTTCAAACAATCATCCAAAAAGAGATTGAACAGCCACGGGGATGCTACACAGCCCTGTCTTACACCTTTATCGATGCTAAACCAGTCTGAGTAGGCCCCGTTAATCCTAACACAAGCAGTAGAATCTTTATAAAGAGACTGTAACTGAATAGCTAAAAAGTTATATCAATTTTTTAGCTATTCAGTTGATTAAGTTAACATTCTAGCTAACTATATATTAATATCTTTTAAATCAGCGGAATAACATTTTTTTTTAATTTTAGACACAGTACCAAATATTATTTCTTCTCAGTCATTTTACAAGTTCACTATAACTGAAATTTAGCTTGGAACTTAAAACTTACTTTTTTGTAAGAGTTTATAAAAATTTAAAATTTAAAGTTTAAAATAGCACAATACATTAACGGAAAGTTATACGGGCAGCAGACGCTGGAGAAGAGTAATTTCCTGGAATTAAGCAAACACGCCACAAAGACACTTTGTGGCGTTCATTGGGGGAGGCCTACGTCCAGCAGTGGACAAATATCGGCTGAAACGACGAAGCAAACACGACTAGAAGACTATGGAGAAAACAGATCCCTAAGGAATTAACCTTATTCAGGGAATTAGCACTTTTGGGAAATATCACATTAGTTCGCACTGATCATTAATCATCTCCCTGCCCTTTTCCCACTAATGTGGGGTAGGCACACATTGTAGTCCACACCGTATACCGGTTTTGACTACAGTTTTTATGACGCCATCCCTCCTTGGGAATAATTGGTGTTAATATACCGGTGAGATCAAAGACAATTCCATTGTGAAAATAGTCAAATGTCGCGAGGACCGTTATTGGTCGGGAGCATCTCTTCTCGTCAAGTTCGCCGTTATAAATGATCACACTTATATATGATCGTTAAATGTTCTAAACATGTCCAATACTTAAGGCCTGTTCTGTATTTTTTGTAAGTAAGTAGCAAATAAGCAATGCAATTTGCCTGATATTTAGTAAACACCGTATCAAAATGTAAGTAACGTAAGCATCAATTCCAGAAAATGCGTTATCAGCCTTTGAGATGGAAATAGGAGGGAATATATGAGGAAAAAGATGAGAAGAGCTACCGCCACCGGCACTCGTCACACAAAATACAAAAGTGTTGTGCGTTGATTGACGAGACGCGGCATGATACTAAGCGAGATGATGCGATGCGACCAATACGCGTTACATATAATATTTTTATATTTTTTTTCGCTGACCTAGGACAACGGGTAAGTGCTACTTCACGCCGATATTCTGTACGTCGTGATACTTTCCCAATTGCGCTAGACATTCATGCAACAACTACTGCTGCTGGTGACTCTGAAGTTCTACTAGTAATTCTAACATCGTTACTAAGACAAGTGCTGCGCCTACAATTCTTATTTAAAAACAAAGTCGCTTAAACACAAACGATGCCAATTAAAAAGCAATTAAGTTTGAATTGTTCTTTACGTCTCCCCTATCGCAACAGGGATCCTAACTGTTTGCATTTTGGAACTCCCCCGCGACTAAACATTGCAGATATTTAAAAAGTTGTTTATTTTACGGCTCCACCACAAGCTCGCTTCGCTTAGTTACTGTGAGAATAAAGTTTTGCGCCGCGATCTCAGTACAAGTACATATAACTTCGCTTGTGTCGTATTTTTATTTTGATTCATTTTTACTTTAAGAGACGAAGAAAATGCATGATGGCAAATAGTGGCAGTTTCGGTACTCTACCAGATGAAGTTATAGTAAATCGGATCAACATAAGGGAAAGCTATACTGAAGGATTAGATAGCTATACAGAAGGATTTTAACAGTGGTAGAGCCCGCAACAACAACATCTGTTACACCAATGGGACGGCTCGACCGGTGAAATACCACGACCTCACAGAAAACAGGCGAGAAGTAGAAGTACTGCGTTTTGTCTAAAGAGTGAGGTGCCTGAGACCTTATTTCGTCCTCTTCCCCTTCCCACCCTTTCCTCATAAGGATAGGATGGGAACGGGAAGAGGATTGGACGGGGAGGGGGTTAACGGGGAAAAGGAAATATCCTTATTCCTGTCTATGCCCTCCTCTGTCCATTAAAAATAGGCAACGCATCTGCAACATATTTGCTTGTTGCGGATGTCTATGGGTCGCGTTCACTTAACATCTGGTGATCCGCTTACTCGTTTGCCACCTGGTTCTATAAAAAATAGGATCCATCGGTTGAAACTGACTTATAAATAGGTACAATTATCAATAATAAGATTTATTTAATGTATTCAAGGCTCCAATAATTTAGATAACATATCAGGCACCAGGTAATAAATATATCACGTTATTTTAAGACTCTTATCCATAATAGAAGCGCAAATTTTAACGAAAAACAAAATAAAACGCTTTTATAACTAATAAACAAGCCTTGTTCAGTACCGCTATCTTTTGTGGTACATGCATAGTCGTAAATGGATGATACCTGCCTACTGGTTTTTGAAATGGCAACATGGCCCCATCTCACTAACTACTTTTGCCAAAAAACACGAAATTAAAAAATAAAACGCCGACTCAATGATGATAAATCATGATACAAGTAAGACTGTCAACGAAGCAATACTAGATGGACCATACGTAACTATTGAGGAAAAAATGAGGAATAAGATGGATATTTCCCATCCTAAGCAGTTTTTAACAGTATGCAAGCTTATAATACACATGTGAACACACTAGCCGACGACTCAACAGACGAGACTGTCGTACTTACTCTAAACCACTGGCTATTGCCGCTTCACTAGAAAAGCTTACTTTATAAATAACATAAAGTCATAGAATAATGGAAACAACTGTTTAAGCTATTAGTAGAATATCAGTTTTATTTTACTTATTTCAAATTATTAAGTCTTAACTTGCAGTTTCGTAATGCAATTTTACCTTCTGAAATACTTATTAACTGACTTTTTATTTTATTGTATTATTTAATTATTATAAGAATATGGGTCACCACGCACCTCAGTGCTTTTCAGAGACAAAATTCTGAGAAGCACTGAGGTGGATCGAGAATGTTACTTGACAATAATCATTGTAATAAATTGTTCAGCAATAACATGCAAGTCCCTACATTATAATAAAAAAAATATTGTAAAATTCTTAATTTCCCCACACAGCAATATATGAATAAAGGTAGGTAGAAAGAACATCGATATATTAGGTATCCATCCAATGTTTATGTTGAACAGCTAAAATATATTTTTAAGATAAAGTATTTTTTCTCTATCCCACCAGTTTACCTCTAATAGAAAGATATCTATTAAAAATCATAAAATCGTTTGAAGAAATTTAGCTAACAAAACTGAGTTGACCTCGACAGTGCAGATCAAACGAAGCCTGCAATAGTTTCCCAACGTCGGAGCCGAGACAATTTTATCTATAAAACCACCGCGGCATTATCGAGTACCATAAACAAATACGTTCACTCCTAGAGTACGGTTAACATGAAGGTGGCATTAGTGTTGGGATGCCTGGTGGCGCTTGCCGTGGTGGCGAGCGCTCGAGACTTAAGGGAGAAGCGCGAAGCAGATCTTGAAGCGGCGGCTTCCGGTAAACACGAGAAGGGCGGGGGCAAGGAACACCACGCCCATCATCACCACGAGCATGGCGGTAAAGGCCACAAGGGATACAAGGGCCACCACCATCACGAACACGGCAAAAAAGGGCATCACCATCATGAAGGCCACAAAGGCCATCACGAAGGACACGGCGGCCATAAGAAACATCATCACCACGACGACGGCCACCATCATGAACATCATCACGGCGAGAAGGGTGAAAAGGGTCACGGTTTTGAAGAAAAAGGACATTACCACAAGGGCCATTCGACCAAAGGACATCATGGTGTACATAAAGTAGACGAATTCAAGAAGGATAAGCACTTCCATCACAAGCACGGTGAATCAGGCCACGAAGAAGGACATGGTGGACATCATCACGAGCACGGGCACAAGAAGGGCGGTCATTTCCACAAAGGTCACAAGCACCACGGCCATCATGAACACGAACATGGCGAGAAGGGCCATCATGAGAAGGGCGGTCACCATCACGACCACAAGGGTCACCACGACGAGGACGGCCACCACGAACATCATCATCACCATCATGACCACGGAAAGAAAGGAGGCCATGAACATCACAAGCATTGGGGATTCAAGAAGGGACATTAAATCATCGCTAACGTTAGATAATTCGTTATTTTATAATCTTTGTTATTTTTATAATTTTGTAAATAATTGGTTAGTAAAATGATGGTTTATGAAGAACGTAATATTATAATAAATATTAATAATTAAATCCACACCCTCTGTTATAAATTCGTCAATCTCTTCCTCGCCAGTCTTGATATCATCTAGGCTTCGATAATTGCACACAATTGTTTAGTGAAACAAGATTACGAAACATATGTTGTGAGCCAAATTGCGAAGATTTCTAACTTACTTGTAGGCAAGCTGAATTCTTTCACCATACCATTTCAAGCTTGCTATTACTAGTTGCTAAATTCTTAAACGTTAGAAACGTTTGAAAAGTGTCCTCCGAATTACAGTTTTATAGCTTTGGCATCTAATTTATGTGATATCTATATGAATAACGTATACCGGTAGTAAGAATTAGCTGGGAAGTATGTAGTAAGAATTAGGTAGAAAGTCTTTGTTATTTATTGACTTGAAAATGGTAAAGAATATATGTACGTTTATAATTACTAAATTGTACATTTCCTTTTGGGTTGAAGTTTAAATCCACGAGTAAAGCCTCAGTTCTACATGAAGTTACATCTGTTAATCCAAAGGTAAAAGATGTCTGTCCATCGCTTATATGAAAAGTTAATAAAATATAAAATCTATGCATGCCTAGGAACAAGCCGAAATCCTATTCTGGTTTGTCACTACGTACGTGTGTGTGCTTTATGGAACAAATTCTTCGAGAACCTCTTCCAATATTTCAACAGACAGCAAATTGTAAAAGCTTTCGCAAACGTGGCATTGAAGTGCTTTATATCGAGGTACTGAAATGCATCTTTTAGAGTATTGTATTGGAAACTAGTGTTGTAATTATGGGTTTATACAAAGTAATAACAAACAAAACAAGTTTCACTACTATTAACCAATATATAAATTTGAAAATAAGAGTTAAAGTAATAGACATCATATTTGCTAAACTATTAACTTTTACTTTGACGGAGTTTGAAAAAAACACCGGAAAATGCAGTGGAATTAGGAACGTTATCAATGCGGATTTGCGTATGAACCATCCTCCTTCTAACCGAACGTTAAAGTGTAACAGCAATTTAGGTTTTTATAAATTTATAGATTGATTCTTCCAAAATTATTATTTTGATGTTGATCATTTATATAAATACAAAGACGATAAAAGATAACTTCTCCTTTGAATCAGACAGGCTTTAAACTTGGCTCGTTACGGCTTAAAAATGACAGGGAGTTGAGAGTTGTATCGGGAACCGAAGAATTTGTGAAGGAATATCGTAATTTTTGTACAAGAAATATAAAAAAAATTAAATCTATTCTAGAAGTCGGCAGGAGATCGATCTTGGTTCAGTTGTGGACGACTGGTGACTGAAAAGAGAGAAATATATACAAGATGCCGAATGAATCCCGATCCATCTACCAAAAGCATTAAATAGGTTGCGGATTTCTTGCATCTAGATTCATGATACTCCAAAGTAAACTTTTGTCTATGTAGAGGCAAAAAAGTGAAAATTAGTTAGCAATTAGTCATAAGATACAATTTTATTGTAGTATTGCGTAGGCGTTTTATCTCGACTCAATAATGGGGCATTTCACGTAAAGCGGACAACAAAGAAATGTAAGGTTTGAAAGAGACGGGATTCTTTTTGAGCTCCCGATATTTCGGCACAGTTGCACGCGCCATGGCCACAGGCTAACAAAATGGCTAATCGTGGTAAGAATCCCATCTCTTACAAACCTTATATTAGTAAAAACCACGAAAGTTTAAAGTTACATAACAAACAAATTCTGGATTTTGTTTATATTTGGGTCAAATGGACTTCTATGGGAACTGAATAAATGTACGTTATTAATTTTTAATTTTATAGTGTAGTTAAGAAAATAATTTTGAAAAATGTAAGGAACGGATTTTTCGATAGCTATTAAATTTATAAAGTTCTTAAATACTAAATTAATTAGAGCATATTATTGGTATTTCTTAAAAGTGTATTAAAATTTGAAAACCACTTATAATACAGAATGCGAGCCTATCTCTTTCTGAAAGGCCGGCAACGCATCTGCAGTTCCCCTGGTGTTGCAGGTGTGCATGGGCGACGTTGAGCACATTGGTGTTCCCGTTGCTCGTTTGTTCCATTCTCTTATAAAAACAAAAAGAAATATTATGCAAAATGTTTGAGAACGGTTTCTCGATTCGTTTAGAATAAAGATGAACTGAACTAAACGACTAAATTAAAAAAAAGAACAAAGTAAAGAAATGGCCACATGGCGCGTGGTGTTATAGTATTCTGTGTTTTTAAAATATGAAGGATAAATGAAGAATACATTGCAAAAAATATTAAATTATACATAATTTCAACAATGAAAAAATTTTAAATACGCCTTACTTATCGAGATAGTAGTCGTCGTAAAACAATATAGTTTCAGTTTTATTATTTTATATTATATATATTTAGTTAATCTATTTCTTTACATACATGTAATAACTATCTACGCATAACATGTAAAAAGTAAACAAAATAAAAGGCAATAAAACCAACGCTACAAAGGAAGTGTATAACGAATGAACCGAACGTATAAGCCAGGCGCCTTCAGAAAATATAGCAATAAAATTGTAGCTTGCCGTTACTGCTCTCAGTCAGCGCGGTCACGGGACGAAACGAAAACCTTTTGACGAAATTACTGTTAATGAAGCTCTGAGGTCTAAGATTCTTAGACCTCAGTTACAAACAAACTTATATCCAGATGTACATCCAGGAACTATCATTTCCATGAAAGCAGTGTCCCGTTAATTTCTCGTATCTCATAAAAGATGGATTATTTAAATAAACAGAGTGAAGAAAAAATCTTTATGACAGAATCACTTCATTTATGTAGTTTTACAATACTTGACACAAAATTAATAGTCCGTTTTTAATTTGGTTGTGTTATAGTTTGTGTGTCTTATATTGTGTTAGTGAAATAATTCAACTAAGAACAAATACCAATTTGGAATGTTATGTTCAACAATCTTTTCAAATATTGAATTTTCGAGCGAGTCCTCAAAGAGCGAAGTTTTGAACGCTTGATGGTTCACAGAACTGTACCGACAATTAACAAATTTTTAACAGTGGTAGAGCCCGCAAAAACAACTATCCACGAATAGGCCGATTCGACCGGTGAAAAACCAAGACCTCACAGGAGACAGGCGTGAAGTAGAAGTTTACTTCTGCGTTTCGTCTTATGAATGAGGTCCCCGAGGCCCAATTTCAGTTCACGTATTTCCTGCTCACCTCCTCCGTTCCGTTAAAGGTGTTGCCTACCTTGCACCTGGGACTCATTAGCTTGTTGCAGATGCCTATGGTTGCTCGTTTACTACCTTATTCCGTTAAAATAATATATGTCGTATGCGAAGAAAAACTTCTTATCTCCATAAATAAAAACTCAAGACTACTCATGTCAAATACAATTGTGCCGCGCAAAATTACTGATTTCTTATATTATATTCTTCCAATGTTTTTACCTTATTACTTTGTTTTTAAACAAGCAAACACAGCAAAATTAGTGTAAATTTTTTTTTTTATTTCAATTATTTATTTTCCAACAAATCCAATATATTAATTTGTTTTCCGTAAAATAATTAAAGTTATTAAAATAGATTGGTATTTGTAAACTAATTTTTAAACATTATATTACAACTTAATATTTACTTCCTATTTATTTTTTTGATAGTCATATTTATTAATTACAAATATAAATAAAGCAAACAAAACCAAATTTAAATCTTCCAAACCGTTTATAGATACATTTTGATAAAATACAAGAAACAAACAGAAAAAATAAAATATTATTACAAAAAAAAAATAATAATATGCAGACAAGTGATATTTTTGTAAAATACGATAAAATATTTTCTGTTTTCGGTTATAAGTATATCATCCGAGAATTGAAGAGGATCATTTATGTACAACCACAGGAATTATACCGCGCCTTACAATCTAAATGTTTTTTTAGGCTATTTTTTTTACCTTAAACGAATTATTTTTTTACCTTCAACGATGTTGTTGATGGATATTTATAGTTATTAAGTTGTAAGTGCAGTAAAATAAATGTATTAATTTGATAAATATCTGAAATACCACGAAAATAATTTAAACTAACATATATTGTAAATAAATATATATAAAAATTAAAATCTTTTCGTAATGTCATTTTTAATTTATTCAATTATTTGTTAATTAACTAGAAAATAACGCTTCGCCATCGTCAGACCAAATACTATTTATCGTCAGACCAAAATAGAAAATCATAATTCAATAGCATGGCCAACGCGTTGGTGACCTTTCTCAGGGTGACCTACGTTTTGACCGTACCCTTCATTGCTGGCAGAGAATTTCTCGCCATGACCGGAATATAAATTTACGAATAATATTTAGACGCATAAAGACGACAAATATAGATAAGAGCTAAGTTTTCCACCGTGAATGTCTAAGATTACGTCCATAATTTTTTTTAGATTTCAATCCAATCAGAAATGTAACCAGAGATCTCAATCACAACGCGGTTCGTCCTATACAAAGACGAAAGACGCGTGTTTCATCTAAACACAGAAATACCTCTACTTCACGCCTGTCTTCTGTGAGGTCGTGATGTTGTTGTGGGCTCTACCAATATAAAACTTAGCCTAGGCCCGATTTCGTTTCAACGTGCACCAGTTTCAGTTAAATCATCACATTCGATAGTCACTTTTCGAATCACTTTCGATAGTCTGTTTTCACTCTCCTCTGTCCAATCTTTATCACATAATATTTACCGACTTCTATTGGATTATATTTAGGTGTCTAATCCAATCTATATTGGATTTATAATAATGAGAATTAGGCCTCCGGCTATTTAGGAAACAACCAGTCATTTAAATACCCAGTAGATTTTTTTTATTACAGGTTCCATTAATTTTTTTGCAATTGTAGTTCTATCTTCCTTTTTTATTCTTTAATTGGAAAACTTTATTAGAAAATAATTTAATTATCTTGATATTTGATATTTTGTACATTAATAAATAATAGTTTAAAAAAACTAATTAAAATTAAACGCATATTTGTAAATGTAAATAAATTATTTTTTCTTTTCGCTTTTACTAGAGCAACTCGATATACGAGCCAATTGGCTAAACACCCGAAAAAGATGTTTTTTTTAACTTAAAAAACACGCAAATACTATACAACCCTTACTGTAAATACTCCAACCGCTACTAAGAAGAAATGTTGATATTATAAAACGGCGTATTGCCTTCAATGTTACTTGCAATATCAGAGTTACGCATATCTTTTGCCTACGCAAGAAATACGAAATCCTAACAAGAACATCAAAAAAACGTTAACGATTATGTTGTACAGATATTCTTGGCGATGGTGACATTGTTGCGGATTGCGGATCACATAATTTCTGATTCTCTCATGGAAGCACCGTAGAGTCTTTATTAAATACTAGCTTTGCAACGGTATTTTCACCATACAAACGTTCATTTCCCTACTTAAGGCAATCGCGTCACCTGTCAAACGACGGACAGTTATGCCAAAAGCGCTAAGGCTGTCTACATTAGAAAAGTTAGTATGGTCGTTAAGTTTTCTTAATTTTATAATTTTCCGCGCAACTATCTTATTTTTTTCATAAATATCTTCTCCAGACAATAACCAACACAAGAAAAGAATAGGGGTATAATAGGAATAGGGTAGTAGACAATTTTGAAACAGGTTTCATCATGGCTTATGAGCCATAGCCATAAACCTATTTTATGCAAAATATTAATATTTCAGTAAAAAAAACATGACCATACATATTTTATTTTGCAATTTTATAAGCATTTTGACATTTCGTAACCAAAACGCGTCAAGCTGTCATGGCGACTCGAATGACAAAATGTGCAAAGCAAACATGTTTTTGGTTGAGGTGTTATAAAAAATAAAAATGGATACTAATTATTACAAGCACCGTATAGTACAATATATCAGTACAATAATAAAAACACAGAAACTGTTATTCTACGTGCCTAAGGATAAACAAATAAAGAGGAACTGGTATATAAGGTACTGGTACTGTGTATAAATTCTGTCACGCTGTTCTTTTCTATATTTTGCATTTTACAATACAGATTTAGTAAAAGAAATTTCACCATTAGCATTCACCAATGAATGATTTTATGGATATGGATGGATCTTAACCTCAAAAATATTTATGAATTTGAGTTATAAAAACTACTCTCCCTTATCTTAATCGCTATTTTAACACTAGGGGTGTTCACTATTTACTATACTTATTTATTTTTCGTATTACCGATTTCTACAGAGCAGAAATTGGTGGTACTTGCGAAAAATACACTCCAACCATAATAACATCGATTTTGTGCTATTTGCCTTTATAAAACCTTAGTCCATTATAGCTAGTTGTTGAAGTCGTTAAAACACAGTAGATATCACAGAGAATGCTATTATTTTGTTGCAAATTTACTGGAAAACGCTAATTTTCACTAAGAAGTTGTTGAAAACTTATGTGACCGATGACGGCAAAATCGCAATTTTATTTCTCAAAAAATTAAATGAATATTTTATATTTTAATGGCAATTCCTTACTTTTTTACATGTATACACCGTAAACTAGCACATAAATTATAATCTGCCAATTTTCTCCATACTGTCCAACTACCCTGTTGGCTAAATAGATCCAGCCGTTCACGCGTGCTGCCGTGACCCAATGATTAATTTTTATTTATATAGATTAGGTACAGAACAACACAATGAACCCATAATTCTTATTACGGTTAAACTTCAAGTTTTACACTACGGTTCTTACTACGTGTACTACGTAATATCCAAGTAGGCTACAATTAATATTTACTTATAAATAACAACTTTTGTTCGAATATTTTTGTAGGTTTCCATTTTATTTTTCTTTAGCATCCTCGGAGCGTACGGTGCTTACAAAGAGATTAAGAAAAACAATCCCCAAAAATATACAAGGTACTATCTGCACTACATCATAACATTACATGAATATTGTAAAATGCCAACAACAATTACAGTGGCAAAATAACAAATACGAGTAACGAAATTTGTTCCGTTCTCTTCGCAAATATCAACTCTTCGATGTCTAGAAATTAGTTCCAGTTAGCGTGAACAAATTGTGTTACTTTTGCAAAATCAACCTTGACTTATAAAATAATTAACCGCTGTGAGTTTTGACAAAAGCAAACAATAATTTTGCACGAGTGAAATCTAGATTACTTCTTTATGTCTTCGACTACTACTAAGATTTTTGTTACAACGTTTAGGTTATAAACTAAGTCTAAACCGGGAGAAAATTTACTATTAAGAGTCATATAATAAACTCGAAATGAAATCTCAAAGTTTGTACCATTTTTTTATTTTTATAACGTTGCCTTATAAATAAATAAAATTAAAAACAATTATTAAAAATAAAATTACCTACGTTTTGCAATAAATAAATAGTATAAAAATAGGAAATTTGAAAAATCGTTGGTCCGAAGCGAAAAAATATTTTCTAAGGAAAACCGTCGAGAATCAAAATTATTGACCTTTCTTGTATGCCCATTTCTTATGATGATCATGTCCGCCTTTCTTAGCGTGATCATGGTGATGGTGATGATGATCATCGTGACCGGCGGACTCTTTATGGCCCTTGTGTACCTCGTGATGGCCTCCCTTCTCGTGATGGCCCTTTTCACCGTGTTCATGTTCATGGTGGTCGCCATGATGGTGCCCCTTCTTAAAGTGACCTCCTTTCTTGTGGCCATGTTCTTCGTGGAAACCGCCATGTTTCTCATCGTGAGCGGAATCTCCTTCTTCGTCGAAGAAATGTTTGTCTTTCTTAAACTCGTCAAGTTTATGCACCTCATGGTGCCCTTTTGTTGAATGTCCCTTGTTGTAATGTCCCTTTTCTTCGTATTTGTGGCCTTTTTCACCTTTCTCACCCTTGTGATGTTCATCGTAGTGACCGCCTGCATGATGGTGTTCTTCCTCATGACTCCCATGATCGTCATATTCACCTTTATGTTGCTCCTTATCGTGGTGTCCTTTCTTACCCTCTTCATGATGATGATGACCTTTGTACCCCTTTTGGCCCTTTTCGTCATGTTCATTATGTTGATTAGCGTGATGTTCTTTTCCGCCACCTCTTTTAAAATCATGATTTTTGTTTTCTTCCTTTTTGTCGCCAGTAGCGGCAATTTCTTGGTCTGCTACTTTAGAGCTAACATCCTTATATTCACTTCTCTTTGCGGGCATACGCCGAGCGTCTGTTAAAGTAATGATAACGAAAATTCCTAAGACTAAGACTAGCTTCATTTTAAAGTTAGTCAGTATGGTTAGGGTTAAAAATGCCAATTGCCGCTACCGCAGATAGCGCAGCAAATTTATACACAATGTTGCGCAAACTGTGCTAATCCACGCGTCGCCAGACAATCTAAGAGCAGTGTTGCATCAGGCGCCTGTGTTTAGCGGTCCTCCGTTACATCCAGAGTGCTACCATAAACAGTTAAAATCTAATTCAATAAAATAAGATACTTCCGATATGATTAGTTATATATTTATAATTAATAATACTCGTGAGGTTTTACTTTTATATAAAGCCGACCAGCTGAAATGAAATGTAGTAGATAGTAGGTACACATTGTGTTTTATATTAGGCTAATTCGAAATACAACTGGCAGCAATAATATTGTTACAACTGTACAATTCATGTAACATATATTGAAGCTAAAATACCGAAAGAAAATATTTAAAGTTGATTAATGCTGCGCCTACTGTATGAACAATGATGTGTGTTATTGACTGACTGACTGATATATCAACGCTCAGTACAAAATACTTGACCTAGAGACTTGACACATTGCACAGAGATTTCTGTTATTACATAAGCGAGTGCTAAAACAGGATTGTTCTTAATTCTTCGCCTAAAGGAGTAAAGTAGGGGATGAAACTTCTCTTCCTCTCTTCTTAAAGGTAGGCAAGGCATTTGTAGCTCATTAGCTTGTTGCAAATATATCGGGTGAACCGGCTTGCTCGTTTTCCACTACTACCTGTAGGCCGAGCTTCGCTCTGCGTTGTCTTTTATATGTAAGATCGTATTCTTTAAATATAGCGCCATCTAACAAAAATATGAGATATCAGTAAGTTAGCCCTTGACAACGCTCCAACAATAGATAATGTAAAAACCTATTTAAAGGTGACGCCATCTTTTTACATTAATTATTTACATATTTTTGGACGTTTTTATGGAAAAAACACCTATATAGATAATTTTAAAAATAAAAACCGAATCAAAATACAAAAATTCATGAAAATCGTTGGAGCTTTTCCGAGATTCAGATTATATATCGTATGTTGTTATATGTATATATTATATATAAGCATTGCCTACGCCATCATCGAACGGGAAAACTGACCATAATACTTTTACTGTACGCAAAACGAAACGTTTTCCTCGGAAGATCCAGGCCTCTCTCCAGGACACGATCGCCAGATTCACGGTCAACATAAATAATTAATTAGCAATCTCAAAGCCTCTCCAGTAAATAACATTCATAAAATTGTCCACATTAATTGGTTGCTATAATAACTTGAGTATTATTGATGTCTGTAACTCCTAAAAAAATCCATACGAGACTAAAGAATGCGTATGATGCGAATAAAAACTGATACAATCTTTTTTTACAATTTTTAAGCTCTTAACCATTTTCTATGTTTGCTGTCCTACTTGTCACGCTTAGGATCTTATAAGGTATGCTTTAAATTCACAGTAACGGCATTTGATAACCACAGGATATTCTTGTATAGTATTCGACCAAGATCAATACTGATTTCAGTGATTCACCCACTCGTATAATTTCTGACGCATTAGTCCAATTTGGCGAAAAGCCAACATTCCTCAATTGGAAACACCGAAACGTAAAGCTTCTGTGACGTGATAAGTGACTATCATGCACTATTACGCTAATGAAAACTTATGTGATACATTCAACTACAAGAGCTAAGTAACTTCTAGGAGATCAATGTTAAACCTTCCAAAAATTATCTATCTACTTTTCATTCCAAGGACCCCATCACTGTACGTGGGATGATTAAATTTTTTTGGAATAATAAAATGCCTATGAGCTAGAAAAATGGGTGGATTTCCTTTTAATTCAGTTATCAGTTTTAATTTAGTTTTTCGGAAGAGATTATAAATGTTAACTCGGTTTGACGCAAAATACCATTACCTTGTTTCACAGCAATATTTTAGTGAACAAAGGTTTTTACGTCAAAATTTGTAAATTCCCAAATATTTCCGATAAACAATTTTTTCTCATTCCTTACTTCTCTTATCTTACCTTATAAATTAACTATCCATATTACACAATTTCACTTAACTTTATTGTACTATTTCCATAAAATTACATTTCGGATGAAAGTATAAAAAGTGAAATGGCCGCCATTTATGGTAAATGAAGTTTGTTTTTTACAACAAGCCTTTTTATAACTTTCTATAAAGAAAATTATAATTTTATTTAACACTTTCTTCGAATAGTCTGTAACTTTGAAGACAAAGAGGTAACGATAGGAAAACTAATTGAAAAATATTGGCAATTGCAGTTCCACAGTGCGGTGCAAGTGTTCTCTCTGTAGGAAACGCTTGATTGCAACCACGACTAATTCGTTGTCCACGATAAAGTGGGCCAATCTCGGACACCGGTCTACTTTCTCGACAGTTTTATTTACTTATCTCGTCGGGAAGCGTTGCCAACAGACCACGGCCAACTATTTTATGTAACTTTGTTGTCGAAACCGAACGTGCTGCGAAATTGTTAATTTTATCTATCCCGCTTTCGACTATTTCTCTGTTGCGCCGGTATTGAAAATGGGAAATGTGTTCTATAAAAATGTATCCATTTAACAACATTGTTTTAATAAAAACAGAATAACAATCAACAAATCAAACATATAAACTTAATTCTAATTATTTTGTATTCGGAGGGATTATTGGGTAACACTTATTTGTGTCCCTTCTTGAAGCCCCAGTGTTTGTGGTCTTCGTGACCACCCTTCTTTCCATGATCGTGATGATGATGATGATGCTCGTGATGGCCACCCTCCTCATGGTGTCCTTTATGGTCGTGGTGATGACCTCCCTTGTCATGATGACCCTTCTTGCCGTGTTCATGATGATGATGTCCACCGTGCTTGTGGCCCTTGTGGAATTCACCACCCTTCTTGTGTCCGTGCTCCTCATGATGACCGCCGTGATGTTCATGATGTCCTCCGTCATGATGGTGGTCATGGAAGTGCTTCTCCTTTTTGAACTCATCGTGCTTATGGACTCCGTGATGGCCCTTGGTCGAGTGTCCCTTGTGGTAGTGTCCTTCCTCGTGGTGACCGTGTCCCTTGTGGCCCTTCTCGCCGTGATGATGTTCATGGTGGTGCCCGTCGTCATGATGATGATGCTTCTTGTGTCCTCCGTGTTCGTCATGGTGACCTTTATGACCTTCATGATGATGATGACCCTTCTTGCCGTGCTCGTGGTGGTGATGGCCCTTGTAACCCTTATGGCCCTTCTCACCATGATCGTGGTGATGGTGGGCGTGATGTTCATGACCTCCTCCCTTGTCCCATTTTCCACCATGGCCGCTGGCAGCTACCTCTAAGTCCGCATCCCGTTTCTCACGAGGGACCTCTCGGCAGCTGACGCACGCCAGCGCCGCTAAGGCAACACAACCCAAGACGAATGCCCTCATGTTCTAACGATACGGAGGAAATCGATTTGTTGACTGATGTCTGCTTCCACAGCACTATACTTTTTATACCGATTAGTTTTTTTATTGGTACTGCTTTGAAAATTGTGTAAAGTATCAAGGTTGTGCGCAACCGTTCAGTCGTGGAGTACTTGCTTGCACAGCGCTGGGTCGCGATGTCTCAATTACTAGTAAAAAATAAAAAAACTCATCTGTTGCAAGAAATTAATACTCGAAACTATCTTAGGTATTTTGAAACATGAAACGACTAATTGCTTTAATCAAAAACAATAAAACATGCGTATTTCCCGCCTTAGCATAAATTACTTAAACCAAAAATTGTATAGATAATAAAGATATTTTATGTTAACTAAAATCGAAGTCGCGTCTTTTTAGGCTTAATTTTTGGATAAGGCGTAGCCTTCCCAGAATTCCAGAATTTACTTTAATTTCAAGTACGTAAATAAAAAATATCTTGGAAATCCAATGGGCTGCCAATGCAATTCAGTCTGTTCCTTACACAGTCTAAAGCTTATTTGAAAATCTGGTTGGAAGGACTCACGTTGAAATAAACGTTTCGCTGAAATCGTACTTTACTTTCGACCCAACAACCCATGAACCTTACCGGTCAATCTCTTGCGATTATCTACACAATCCGCCCTTTTACTGATTCTAGCTTATCTGATTCTTAAGTTACTTTAGCTAAAGTAACTTAAGAATCAGATATTCTCTCCCTGATTATTACACAAAACTAGCATGTACCAAACATATAATATTGGTCCATTGTAATATTATTAGTTCATAATTTGCTGACAATTTATTTGCCAAGTCAGATTATAAACTGATGAAGTTCACAATCGGCTATTTGGGTTGCAAGTCTGAGGAAGATTATCCGATGAAAATTGTGATATCAATTCTCAGTTTGTACCAGAAAGTTCCTGCTCTTCGGTATCTAGTTCGGTATCTAGTATATTCGGTCCTGTAAGGATATTTGTAGTGATGAATTGCTATCAACAAGAAGACAAATTCTCTTAATAAAGGTCTTATAAAATTGTGAAAATTAGGTTACGCCTATCATTATCAATGTAAGAGCTGTGCTCTCGTCGGTGGAGCAATCTTCAATCCGCCCTGCATCGTCCCTTCTTTTTGGCTTCCTTATCGTTGTGTCGTACCAGGTGTCCTGACATTTTCACCTTACGGTTCTCTGTGGTTTCTATCAACTTTCTTTTTATTTCACTCTGCCTAAGAGGATGAGGAGGTCATTGGTTAGTTTCTTCGTCCATCTCATTCTTTACCTTCTTCTACAATATCACAGCCCAAAGGCTTCCAATCTTTCCTTATCCCTTATAAGTAGGTACAGTGGAAACAGTATTATTTTTCTTAAAGACATCCCACCAACATTGAAAAGGTACCACGTAAAGTAGGTAGGCAAGGCTCACAAGTCCATAATGCTTTTACTGTTATAAAGTTATGAGCCCTCTAGGAGCCAACTAATCAGATAGGTAAGCTACCGATGAAACGAGGATCGACCACCATCGCATTGGAATGCTTAACGCATATTGGATGACAGCTAAAGCCGAGGCCTCCTATGTCCGACCGTTGAGCTCAGACCATGGAGCGTCCGCCGGAGCAGCCTCTCAATCCGGTATAATATAAACATAGTAACGTCCCGAGCCACGGCTCGAGCTTACTCTTATAAAGGTTTAAGCTAGCGCTCCGATTTGTGCAAAAAATATACAGGTAAATACCGCGTGGCCGCAGCTCATGAGTCATATATTCTACCACTGAGCAAGTAATCACTACGTTGTATTGTATTCTACTTCGGCATTTGGTACATGCTTTAAAAGATCTGATTTTTTTATTGATTTAAATAACGAAGTTATTATTTATCTCCAGGTAGCCCATTGGCTATCGTGCACCTTGTTCAACCATAAATTTTAATCTAGTTGAAATTGTTAACAAGAATTGTATTGAAAGTTTTGCACAAATATTGCTGATTATCTTAAAAAAAACACATTCAGTTAACAGGCCAATATACATGTGTATGTGGGCTGAAAACTTAAGTTTTCATGCAACGTATCACGTTGCCAAACAAGTACTTTCTCGTACTGTTGCATCAAAAGGAATTTACATGATATTTTTTAGGTTAAGTTAAAACTTCACCGAATCGTAAGAATTGAAAGTTTGAAAATGAAACAACAATATGTTTTGCTTAATTTATTGATACAATTCTCAACAACAAATACTGGAATACTACAAGATGATAGAATGTTAATATTTAGTCCATATTATTTTACTTATGAAAACTACATTTCTTTAAATTCATTTAAGATTTTTTATAATAAATCACATCAACTTTTAGTTGAAAAAACTAACTAAAGGAACATAATGCTAGCCATTGTCAACACAATGGGTGTTACACACCTCCAAAGTAATTTTTAATTCAGTCCGAATTGAACATTTATCTGTGTTTAAATCAAACATATATCAAGAAATACTAATGAAAGAAAAATAAAACATAGAGCTGTCCAAATTTAATCATTCAGTTTTTCAGTTGCCTCGTACATAAAAAACATGTTATATATTTGGTAATAAACAATGAAATGTTACGAAAATACATAGGATTTTATATTTATTGATCATTGAAATGGATTTATTCACGAGATCTTTTTATTGATTCTACTAATAAATCTCATTTTTGGAAACATTTCAAAATTCAAAAATCGCAATTGTTTAATATTTAACAAGTAAATACTTTAAAATTTTATTAATATTGAACTAAAACTAGAAGCCGGCGGCCGCACTCTCCCATATGCCAATATAGAACTCAAAAGCCTCTCGTTACATACGCTCTAAACATACAAACAGTTTACGACCACTATATATTTATTTATATTTAAAGCAAACTAAAAATAAAACATTAAGGTTATATTGCTTTCGGTCATGGGCCGATATTGCAAACAAAATCACAAAAGAAAAAATCACAATTTTTTGTTTTTCTTAAAAGCCACTCTACGGCTGACCAATCCAGTAAAATATAGTTTTGGCTACCTGCAAATTACGCTTACATATAGTATATTTGAATGTTAAACATATTGATATATAAAACAACTGTAAGTTAACATGGTTGCATTTTATTCTACATTGAATAACATACGACTTAAATAAGATTATATAATATTATGAAATAGTTAATATTACTGCTTCGCTATTCATACCACTAAAAAGTACGAGAATATTCTATTTTACGCTAGATATCAATCAAATTAGTTTAGTGTAGTGTAATAGCGCGAAGTAAATGTGCACGATTTAGTTTAATTATGTATTTTACTGCAGCCTGTGTCTCTCATAGAGACATTGCTCGTATATTCAAGCCGCGTCCTCGTGAGGCAAGTTTAGATAAAATATAAAATGATGTTATGTTTTGACTGTCAGGCATGAGAGGTTCCAGCTTTACGAGTAATGCCTCTATAGTGTAAGAAGCTATTATAATGTAGCAATAACGTTGGTGAGTTAGTTAAGGTGGAAGCCGCGCTCGTTGGTAGCGGCGAGCAGGCGCTCGCGCAGCACCTCCTTGCACGAGTACTCCGGCAGCTTGAGGTAGTGCACGCACGTGTTCACCGATGGATACGAACCGTCGCCGGCGTCCACCTGCAATTAAATGATAATAGAAACTTTTTAAAGCTAAACCTAATGGCTTATGATCCTTTTAATAAGTTTTGATGATCACTTTATTTATACTTTTTTGAAAGACCAATCAAACACTCCACCTGAGTTTAGAATCCAATGGATATACGTAACACCCGCAAGTAATACAGATATGCTTACCCTTACTTAGAAAAGCGAAGAGTTAGTAGATTAATGATAGATAGGTTAGATAGTATAATCCATTGTGAAACGTAAAATAAATAAAGATCCAAATCGTTCGGTTCGAACACGAGGTGCATCAAATATCAAAAGGATGGTACGTGAGTTACCTTGCGCACGACGGTGAGGCGCGGGTGCAGGTTTGCAAGCCCGCCGGGCGGCAGGCTGCTGCAGCCCGTAGCGAACTGCAGGAACGCCTTGCGTTCGCGCACGGACATCTCAACGAGCACCTCCACCAGCCGCAGGAAGCCGGGGCTAAGCGAAAAAAATCACTTATGTTACATGTATCTTACAGTCGACTGTATTACGATTGAATTGTATAAATTGTAAAAACGATTTACAAACATTATATAAGTCTTAATTATAAAACTGTGGCCTTACAATTAGCGCGTTTTAATTAATGTATATGCTCGCTTAAACAAGGGCACGCAGGCGGGGGCTGCGACAATGGAACAATGGCGGCTAGACAATACCACTTCACTTGTGTCCCTTGCATTTTAAATTTACAGAGCGCTCTCAGTTAAACCTGTCTTTTAACGTGACACTGTAGTTTACACATACGGGGTCTGTATTTTCAAGTTTAATATCATTCATTCCGTATACACGCGCCTCTGTACACTACAAATTCGGTAACAATATACTACATAACTTTAATAACTCCAAGTTAGTATCGATACCATTAAAAATATGACAAAATATAGGAAGCGGGCTTAAAACCTTTCAACTGGTAAACAATTATTCAAATATACCGTCGCTTTTTTTAGAAACTCCTTTCACGTCTTTTTTTAATGGGATAAGGTGGCAACCGAGCGAGCGGATCACCTGATGTTAAGTTAACGCTACCCATAGACATCCGCAACAAGCAAATGTGTTGCAGATGCGTTGCCTACCTTTAATAGACAGAGGAGGGCATAAACAGGAATAAGGATATTTCCTTTTCCCCGTTAACCCCTCCCCGTCCAATCCTCTTCCCATTCCCATCCTATCCTGATGAGGAAAGGGTGGGAAGGGGAAGAGGACTGAAATTAGGCCTCCGGCACCTCACTCATCAGACGAAACGCAGAATACTTCTACTGCACGCCTGTTTTCTGTCAGGTCGTGGTATTTCACCGGTCGAGCCGCCCCATTCGTGCAACAGATGTTGTTGCGGGCTCTACCACTGTTAAACGTCTCTTTTTAATACTTTTGAAACTACCGTTATTTAAATACGTTTAAAAAAAAATCAGAAAAAAATTAAGTCAGACCCATCATAGACTACATGTACACTAAAGAATATATAAAGATAAGTACAGCAGTAATTGTTTTGACTATGACGATATTTTTTTATAGAAAAGGGTGGCAAATGAGCACGCGGTTCATCTGATGTTAAGTGACCGCTAGCCGTAGGCATCCATCTGCAACAAGCAAATGAGTTGCAGATGTGTTGCCTACCTTTAATGGGCAAAGAGGGATAGGCAGGACAAAGGATATTTCCCTGTCCTATTCCACTCCGTCCAATCCTCTGCCCCTTCCCGTCTTATTCTTTGTAGGAAGCAATAGAAATGAGAAGAGGACTGACATCGGGCCTCCAGCGCCACACTCCTCAGACGAAACGCTGAAATATAAAATACTCCTACTTCACGCCTGTCTTCTGTGAGGTCGTGGGATTTCGCCGTCCCATTTGAGCCAGATGTTGTTGCGGGCTCTACCACTATGAAATATAATGTAATATGATGCTGGGGTGTGTGTACCTGTCGCGCGTGTATCCCAGCTTGGGCTCTGTGTACTGCAGCAGGTGGTCGCGCGTCCAGTCGGGGCCACGCTCGCCGCACACTAACAGGCGCAGCTCAGCGGGCGAGAAGGCGCGCAGCCGGCGCGGTGGGAACACGGCGCCGAAGCCTTCGCGGAACGCCACCGTCTGCCGCCGCACGCCCTCGCTTACCGCCCACCGCGCCGACGACGCCGCGTACTCACGCGCGTTCCACGCACCCACCTACCCATGACAAACATAAAATAATCAAACGAAGACTATTTTCCTAAACACAGATGTAACACAACAGAGCCTGTGCGTGTGAACCATGAGCTGTACACATGTTACATTTTTATGCCCATACAACTGCCAATAGATTTAAGGCTAGAGCACTAAGCATAAATACGTACGTTCGAATCCACCATTGTACTGTTCAACAATTTCCTAGCAAAAGCATAAACTTTGTTGGTCAAAAGCGTAGTCATTAAAAATAATATTAGGTCCTTACATATGAAATTGGCGTTTTTCGTACTGGCCACTTTCACGAATTTCTCCTCTTTGGTAAGGAATTCCAAATTCAAATTT
>JWHW01034861.1:194592-208334 GCA_000931545.1 Papilio glaucus | reverse complement strand
TGATTAATTAAATATATTATATTAAAAAATATTCGACTTTTTGTTCCTCCCATACAAAACGCCAATTTCATATGTAAGGACCTAATATTAGGAAGTTATTTACATAATTTGCTCATATCTTTTAAAAATAAAAAAGTACAAAAGATCTTACTACAAATAAATACGTAATTTTACTCTACTGTTTAGTCTAGCTTCAATCTTGGGGTGTGATATCCTAATCTTATATTAAAATATTTAGACGGAAACCATGATACAGCTTTATTGGTATTGAGATAATGTCCTCTATGTTTGTCCACTTTAATCGGCAATTATGAATTGCTCACCTCGATGTGCTCGCCGCCATCACAGAGCGGTTGCACGGCGAGCGCGGGGTCGGGGTGCGCGGCCACATGCGTCATGCTCAGCGCCAGCTCTTCGAACGTGGCGCCATCTACCGCGATGCGCTGCACGATGCGCTGCCGCTCGTCCTCGTCCAGCGACGAATCAGACATTATCGCGTCGTACTCGTCCGCCGCCTCGAGTACCTTGCTTAAGAACCTATAGACAAAAATCATATAAAGTGCTAGAACAATGAAATTAAACTAATTTTACGGATTTTATCGCGTTTGTTTACTTTTAATGTTTTCTACGTTTCGAGTACTCTACAGCACTCATGGTCACGGGAAGGACTGAGGCGTCTGACCACCCGATATCAACGTTGCTGGCGCAGTATTAAATAATAGGGTTATTAGCAATTATTATTTTGTTTTCTATTCAGAATGAGCTCACAGTATCGCTCTGACTTCGGGCTAACGACTTTCAGCGTGACGACAGACACCTCAGTACAGCCCTGGCCAAGAGTTATATAGTCTAACGTAATTACAGTAACTTCGAGAACATAAACAAAAATAAACGCGATAAATCTGTATAAATTATTTTAATTTGATTCTGTAGTGTTCGCGTAAATATAATCATTATGCTAGAACAATGTCACAACTACAATCCAGATGCGTGGTCAATGACTGAATGGTTTTAAGGAATTCCATAGTCCTGATATTAGTGAGATGGTATTCATTTTGTGCAGGCACCTAAATAATATCCTCCAGGTAAGCACACCTGATCTTAGAATTTAATGTGCGCCTTTAAATATTTCGAAATAAGGGAAATCGATCGACATAAACTAACTAAAACGAAAAAAGAAACGGTTAGGGTAAAATGATTTGATAAGATAATTATGCTCGTGAGGGTAACCTTTAGGTAAGCATTATGTATTGCATTATAGATGACAGGAGCAAGGAGTGACTACTGACATGACGTTTGATAGAAAGGCGAGGAAGAAGGAAACGTGTTGTGCCTTAAATGGGAACAGGACAAGGAAATGATGATGCTTTAATGAATGTAGAAGTGGTCATTAGTTAAATTACATATTAGGCCCCGATACAAAGGAAAAATGGCTAAAAAAAGTAAACAATCATTATACCTGTGCCTAATGGGATCAATTTCTTCCAAATGTTCAGCTGTCAACTCTTCACCGCACATGAGTCGCAAGAAGGGCTCCGACAACGGCAAATCGACAAGCCGTCCGTCTTGTAGCACCTGCACAAATTTGAATAATTCATACCGCTTATGCCAAAACCTATACAAAACTATGTATTCCTCATCATTGCATAGAGACTTGTAAATTAATGCAAATTATATCTTACCTTAGCTAAAAATACTCCTAGGAACCAAAAATATTTGCAAACTTTATCACAGACTGGAGAATCTTGAGGGAGAGGGGCGGGAAACAGACCGCCGGCGCGCATTACGTAGTACCCCGGTGGCTTTTCTGCAAATAAAACAAAATTATTACACACTGTTATTAAACGTTACTCCCTGTGAAAATAGAACAATTAAAATAAAAAATACACAATGACGTAGCATTGTCGTACATATATATAAAATTAAATTAGTTATTCAACAAAACACCATTATTTTATATTATCTTAGTGATTTTGATTGAAATGAAACTAAATAAGCCTGACAATGCAGTTTTCTGTACTCTATATGGATATGTAAAGGGAAAACTTCGGGAAGCGCACGGAGATGTGTGTTATTTGATTTTGATTTTCAAAATTTCCATTGAGGAGAAATGCAGAAAGCTTAATTTTTTTTATAATGTGGGTAACAAATGTACTATTTTAAATTAATGAATGTATTGTTTTATTTATACATCGCAATTTATTATTTCGCTCGCTAATTTATTTCGCTCCAGAAAACACGTTTTTCTGACTTATTATTACTCGAGTTTACTTGGGTTTGTTCACAAACAATCTCAATTAGTCTTAACTTGTGGTTTTTCACTAAAGACGTTATAAAATGGAAAAAGCTCGAGAAATTAGCAGTGAAGTGCGTTCTGCCATCGTCGTTTTACATAATGAAGGCAAATCCGAACGAGAGATTGCTTCACAACTGAAGTTATCGAAGACTTGTGTTCATGGCACAATAGCTCGATACAAAGAGACAGGCAGTTTTCAAGATCGTCCACGCACTGAAGGCCGAGAGCTATCACGTCTAGTGAAGACAATTTCATTGTAGTTACCGTCAAGCGAAATAGAGCCAAAACGGCGACTAAAATGCGAAGTTGTATGGTTGCGTTGTCGTCCTCCTCTGCTAAGGCCGCAAAACAAGAAAAAACGGATGCAGTGGGCTCTTGCTCAACGAGATTGGACTGAAGAAGATTTTAAAAAATGTGCTTTGGACCAATAAAACCAAGTTCAAGCTATTCGGTTCAAAACATAGAATTTACGTTCGACGTAGTGCCCAAGAAAAGATGATGCCAGATTGTGTAGTCTTAACAATCAAGCATGGTGGTGGCTCAGTTATGGTCTGGGATTGCTTCTCTAGGCAAGGAACTGGCGATTTGATTAAAATTGAAGGAATTTGAAAAAGGAACAGTACAAAAACATTTTAGAACAAAATGCCGTTTCTTCCGGGTTGCGATTAATCGGAGATGGATTCAGGATATTTAGAAGAGAAAGAGGTACACGGGATATTAAAAAACATAGTTTAGCCTTCTCAGACCCCGGATCTCGATCCCATTGAACTTTTGTGGGTAAAGCTTGATAGGAACGTCCGTAATCGTGGCCCCTCCTCGGACGAAGAAATGTGGAATGCTTTATGCGAAATTTGGAACAATATATATGAGACTTGACAAAAAAAAGTCATAAAATGTAAAGATTTTTTTGTTGACAAATCAGTTTAGCTAACTATATCCTTTTTTGCATGGACTGTTAATATTTCTTTACTCTTTTAAAATATATTGTTTGTCGATCAATGTTCTATTAGATGATTAAAGAGGTTAATTAATCATTTAATATTTTATTGGAGTTTACTTCTTTTCCTACTTTTAAGGTGGTCTCAAACTTACACGTTGGCCTACAGTGTATAATAATAATTGTTTATCAACGCTACCGTCGAGCAGCGAAAGGTGGTGCATGTCGTTGTGGTGCGAGGGCGCGGCGTCGTCGTGCAGCCACATGTGCAGGTCGGCGCGCTGCAGCTCGGCGGCCACCAGCGCATAAAACTCCAGCGTGGGCCCCAGCCCCGTACCCTCCTCGCCCGCGAACTCCACCTCCAGTACCGACTTGCGCGACGCGTGTACGCGCATCACCTAAACAACAACACACACACTCACATATAATTATCCCGTTTTAATGTTTGTTGTAAGTTTTGAGGTTAAAAAATACTTATATTGTCGTTCAAAAAAAATGTTTCTTACACGGAAACGGATATAATTGTAATCTAGGCCTCATCAAAAAATAAATTAACCTGCATAGCGGAGCGCAGAAGGTTTGGTTGCCGCGGGATGCGGACGCGCTCGTGGCGCAAGCGGCCCGTGCGGAACTCCGTCGCCTCGATTTCCGCGCGCCGCGGCGACACCGTGTTGCCCGCCCTGACACAAATACAATCCACATTACTACATTACAATAACTAACCCCAACTACAGTAGGATATTTTAATTTTAAAAATAATTTTGACAAATAAATATTTAAATGAAATAAAGGGATTTTTAATATCGAAGCAAGTGAATAGGAGCGATTTTGCATGTGTACTCCAGATTTATAACATATTATTATTCCCTGTCTCTCGGAGAGGAGGCCTGCTGTGCCTCTGCATTGGGGAAACATACTAAAAAAGGCTGATTTATTATATTATTATTCTTCTCTATCTTTCGTTACACAACGAAATTCGTTAAATACCTTTGTCTGTCCAACGCACGATCTCGTTGCGCCTGCAGCCAAACAATAGTACGAGAAGTACCAAAAGCGGTACATGCGAAGAACATCTGCCTCGTCTCCAGCGGGAAAAGGAACGGGCACCAGTCATTCAGCTGTTGACACCTGTAAACAATAACACAATAATAATAACCCAAGCAACAAACTATGTAATTAAAAGTCATAGCGAAATGTGTGTGTGAAAAAACAAGAACTTATATTACTTCTATATTATATTATATATATAAAAGCACTAAACCGTTATAACAATGTGCTCAAAACTAGGACCAAACATTGTTCTAGTACTTTATTCAAGTATTTTTTTTCAATATATTTTAAGATTAACAGTACAAGTTTTTAGGACGTGAGGCTAAAATTTGAAAATACGTATGCATACCACTGCGGCGCGGCGCCGGACGCCAGTGTAAGCGGGTCCTGCAGCTGCTGGTGCAGTTTGTTGGTGAGCTTAGTGGAGAGGAAAGCCTGGGCGGGCAGCGCGGGCGCAGCGCTCCGCAGGCGCCGCAGCACGCGCACGCAGCACGTTACCATGGCGCCCTCGGGACCCTCGCACCACGCTACGCCACGCTCTGACATACAAACGTATAACTCAAAAAGTAGTTACGAAGCTAATGTTCAAATGTAAACTGTTTTGCAGAATACCTTTCAAATAAAAATAAATAAAATAAATATGTGCTCACGCCCGTAACCCATACGGGAAGGCAGAGATCATAGTTTTCTATTTGGCGGGATCCTGGCACACCTCTCTCGCTTCTTCTACAGTCATACATCTACGCGTACATGCTCGTCGATTATGGGTGCTCCTTATGTCGCCCTTTTTTAGTAAGCCACTAATCTGATCGACATAAGTTATTCTAGGGCGTCACCTACCAAAACTGCCACCCCCTTCTGCAACATACATTTGTTTCGTTATTGTCTCTTCATTTATCCTTTCCACATGCCCAAACCACCGAAGCATACCTTTCTCAATTCTAGTCACAACGTCCACTTTTAAGCCACACTTTTTCACACACACATTCAATGTCACGCCTAACATACTTTATAAGGATCGCATCTCAACGGCATTAACTCTACTAGCATGCTTTTCTTGCCAAACTCAGCCCTCACTACACATTACAGTGGGAACAAGTACAGAATTGTGTCAGACCAGCCCCTATAAACAACACATTCCGACTCCTCACTAGTATACCTATACCCCATTCATTATATTTCCCGCATTCACTCGACGTTCAAAATCTTTAACATGCCTACATCTCTACTAAACATACACATACATACATCATAAACATACATCCCAAATACACGAACTCTTCCACCTGTTCCATTTCTTTACCGTTAATATTTATTTCAAGTCTATACATACTTTGAAGACGACTAAGACTGTCTTACTTTGTTATCTTTCAAACACGATTACTTTCGTCTTCTCTAAATTCATCTTCATGCCTTTACCTTCTAATCTAATGAATCATTCACTACATTCAGCATAAGTTGCATGTCCTCCGTCGATGACGCAAACACGACCTGGCCGTCGGCATACAAGAGACATTTTACAACTAGTAATCACAATCTACGTCTTTCGAACCTTTCAAAAAAATCATCCATAAAGAAATTGAAAGGCCACGGGGATGCTACACAGCCCAGGTGTCTTACACCTTTATTGATGCAAAACCTGTAAGTCTGAGTAGGTCCCGTTAATCCTATCACAAGCAGTAGAATCATTATAAAGAGACTTTAATGTTAAGATCACTGTTAAATCCTTTTAGCTTTATCATAGGCCTTTTCTAAACCTACGAACGCGCAGAAATGTTTTTGGTTTACAGCCAGAAACTTTTCTGTGATCATACGTAAAGAAAAGATCTGATCCATCCTTCTCCGGATCTCAGCATTTGAAGGAAAATACTGTCATGTGCTTTACCCAATTTCTTTCTTCTTTTCATCGCAATCACAATCTCTTTCAAACTTATCTCATTTTCCAATTCCTTTTCTTCATGAATATGTGCCGTATTTGATCCAGATGCCTCCTTACATTCAAACAAACTTTCAAAATATCCCTTCCATCTCTTCAATATTGCTACTTCATCATTCAGAAGGTCCCCATTCTCATCTCGGACAACATTCATTCTCGATTGTACTGACCTTCCTCTGGCATTTTTGACAAATTTCCAAAACATTTTTATATTTGCCAGGGAGTCGTGAGACAATCTTTCTCCATCCCTCTCGTTTATATCTTGTTTCTTCCTATTCACTACCTCTTTCACTCTCTTCCTCAAATAACGGACTGATCGGAGGGACAGATTCAGTTTTTTTAGGACATTCGTATAATATTAACAAACTAACAAAAATACAATTTACGAAATCAATAAATTCAGAAAAAAATTGAGATAGGTCCTATGACAAGGTGTCAACATGACATAAAAGTTAGAGTAAAAGTATAAAGGTACCTGGATCACAGGGTTCATCATCTTCACTATCACTTGATGATGCAGAAGTCTCCGCTCCCTCGATTTCTTTGTAAGTCAGCCTGCAAGGATTTAAAAAAACAAGTAAAAATAGTGAAAGGATGCATTATTACATATGCACGAAAGAATTGACGTGAATCATAAATACAAGCGAGGTATATATAAATAGGCTGACAATCTTTTGTGGTGGATCTAAGAATGGACTGAAACACAGGTGAAATAATTTCTCAAACAACCCGACGGGTCTGGTGCTAGAGCATATGTAGAGCGAGGGAGAGTACTTACGTGTAGGTGGCGTCTCGGTGCGTGTCGTGTTGGTGCGGCAGCTTGGCGAGCAGCGCGAGAGCAGCGCGGTGTAGCGTCCAGGAAGCGCGACGCAGCGGCAGCGCCGTGCCGCCCGAACTCAGGACCAGCCGCAGGGCCGGCAGCCGCCCGTTCTCCTTCACCACGTTGCCGTTCGTCTCCTCGGAACTGTCCTCCGCATCAGAGTCCTCGTTCAGAGGAATATCGAGATCTAAATATACAAATAAACACTATTTTTATACATTCAACTCGAAAAGTGTACTGGCTTTAAGGATTTTGATTGTGCAATGACACGGCGAACAATATTTACTCAATCCCTCCAATATAGAAACATAAATATAAAACATAGTCGACAGTTACGAGATCAACGTACAAGTAAAAAGAAATTTCAGCTGAATTACAATTACGGCAAATATTAAAAATGCTTATTCGTAAATAACAATCCAAAATAGAAAATTAGTATTGGTCAGTAGTAGTAAAAACGATCCATCGTTTGTGCCTTGGCCTAGAGGAACATGAATACTTTTTTCATTATACTATTGATGTTGTAGCCGTCCATCCGTTACCCGCTCCGCTCCGCTTATGGGGCTTGGACCGCGCGCCAAACTGATCGCCAGAATAGAAACAAAGCGCGCCCTCTCGTCCGCGCGCCCGTACAAACCCCACGCTCGCCTGCCGCCCGGCCGACGTGGCCACCTAGGCGGCGACAGTAGTCTGCATCCAACCGTCGCATAGACTCCCGCGCACTTGCTTTATATTCTTACCGCTTACGCTCCATTGCAAATTGTTACTATAGCTTATGAATATTAGTTTACAATATAGTAATTGTTTCGTTTAACGGGTGAGTATTATTTATCGCTTCGCTTCGAACGCCCTGCTTCCTGCTCAACAAATTACATGTGGGAGTTGACCCCGGCTCCCACAATGTCATCTGTATACCAATTGTACGGATCAATGACCGTACAATGGTTTTGCTTAGGTCATCATAATTGCGACACTGCACCGTGTCGTGCGACCATTTACGCGTGTGTAATAGATTTCAGTAAGCAACTGTACGTCATACCGCGCGGTCTTACTCATCCTATTCACCTCATCCTAGCTATAGTATTTTATCCTAAAAATACAGTTTTATAATCTTAAGTAGGGGTTTATCTTTACCTCACCCCAACCCCGAACACCAATCGATTCTACGTAATTCAATCTTAGTCCATAAGTTTGTCCGTAAGATTCAGGGATGCCAAATGTGTACTTGTTTTCATTTAAAGCATTTTTAACAAAAAACATTATATAAGTTCATTTAAAAGTGAATCCATGGAAGGACAATTTATCAGTGTAGGTGCCTGGCAAGATCTGCAACAATCGGCACATTTGCTTTAACTGTCCCTTGTACCCCTACATCAGGATATGTTGCAATTACTTTTAAATTGAACATACTGACTAGTCTTACTAGTGTACATTAAATAAAATGTTCTAATTAATTAAAAACTTAATAAACATAAAGAATATTGTTTAAAATTTAAGATAACCGACCCATATATATAAATGCTTACCGACGGTCTGATTGAGGTTGGTTCTGCCGGGCCGGGGGTCGAAGGCGGGAATGAGCGCGGAGAACTGGCGCTTGAGCACGAAGTCGTCGTCCCAGGGCTTGCGAGAGCGCGGCCCTGCGCCTCCGCCCGCACTGCTGCGCACCGCCTCCAGCGCCTCCTCCTCCATCAGCGACAGGAGGTTGCGGGATACCTGCGAACATTCACGACCGTATGTGAGTAAACCACTAAGAATATTACAAAACGCAATAATATTAATATAATATTACAAAACGCAATAATATTAATATAAGATGTTATAAATGGAAACATTGAATACATAATAACATTTTCTAAAACGAAATTTGTATGATAATTAAAGGCAGGGTCGATACAACATTAGAAATATAAAAGCAAGAACTTGCTAGTAACTACTTCTACCCAAGTGGGCTTAACAACTTTCAGCCCGCACATTCAATAAACTCAAACAAAACAAAAGTACCGTAAGTAATGATTGTGAGTATATTAGTACCTCTTGGTAAGTGGGGTCGTTTTCTTTGTCGCTGTCGAGCGCGTCTTCAGCTTCGTCGTCGTCCTCCAGCTCCGTCAGCAGAGCGGGCGCACGACACGACTCCAGAAAGTCTTCCAAGGACACCTGTAACAATAATAACTTACTATATATCAGAATACTTAAAAAATTAACTTTAGGTGATATCAATCTATAAAATTCATGTCGCTTATGTATATTGCTGCATGGGTATTGGTTTAACAGTACCCATAGCCAACAGGCAAATATTTACATTGACAAAAGCACCGTATACCTGGTACCTTTTTATTACAATATCTTTTTACCTGTTCACTTTCACTGGATGTGGAGGTGAGAGATAATGTGAGTGCGTTCTGCGCGTTGGGCGCCAGCGATGGGTAGCTCTGCGCCGCCGACAGCAGCCCACCGGGGAAGTTGCTGGACAGCGCCAGTCGCACCAGCCTGCGAACCGAACGCAACTTATATGAGTTATATTCAGGACGTAAACGTCATCAATATTATTTATTACACCTTCAGTGCCGTAATAAGTTTATGTCAACAGTAACATGTTATCATTGAATGAGTTGTATTTACATAAACCTACGTCGAGGGCTGATCGAGATATGAAACAATTCACGTAGCATTTATACCATCTGAATGACCTAGCGGTTAGATCTATTGTTCTAAGCCATAAATTTATTTGTTTTTCAATCTGCTGTGGATTTGGTTAACAAGATATAATAAAAAACACAGGCAGTCATAAGGACTGCCGAAAGAAGTTAAGAAGGCGCGATAAGTTCATAAATAAATAAATAATCAACAAAAATAAACCCTATCCAAGATTTTTAGATATTCGCTTTACGTAAAATTCTTCTACGTGATGTTTCGATTGGATTATGTCAGGCGTTGCACCCTATGTATAAATCCAAGTGACCTTTTTTTTTCGAAGAGGATAAAATTTCCCATCTATTTCATAGGAAAATATATTTCCTATATACAGTTGGACACACCAAATTTTGTTTTCAAAAATTTGGATTATGCGAGGGGGTGTCCCCTAAATATAAAACCGTGTTTCTGTCAGTCGAATATGCGGACGCTTTAAAAACGCCTCTTTGCAAATACCTCGGAAACCGTACGTTTTACGCTAAAAGTATAATTTTCCATCTTTTTCATTTAAACTCTAAAACGGGAAAAAGTTAGTATCCTGTTAAAAAAGGTACTTACTGTTTTTAAGGTAAAACTTACGGTTTCTGAGATATTTGCAAAAAGCGTTTTTCAAGATGGCTAACACTAGCGGTTTCCGACGAAAGAAACTCGACGAACGAACTTTATACTTAGAGGGCACCCCGGACATGAATGATATAAATTAAAAGACGTTCGTCGAAACTGTTCCAAATTTAAATAAGCATTATTATAAAGACACGAATTTATAAAGATTTTCCCCAACCACATATCGTGTAACGCGGCTAAAGAAGTTTTCACTTCAAAAATTCCCTGGTGATAGAAACCGTCCCGGAGAATATAAAGTAGTGTGTGTGTACCCAGGGAAGAGGCTGGCGCCGTGGTTGTGCCGCGCGCTGCGCTGCGGTGCGGTGGAGCGCACGACGGCCGCGCGCGCCACTCCCAGCGACTCCAGCAGCCGCGCCGCGCCCTGCGACACATCTTACACTTCAAAACCAATTTCAATTAGTTTGTCGACATGTAAAAACTAAACTAAAAGCTGTATCGCAAAACTCTACAATGTTATAGTGAAGTGAAGTAAGTGTTGAAATAGTAATTTAATATATAAAGATAGTATAATTTTTATCATATATTCTTTAAATATTCAAATAAACAAATATTTTTGCTTCATTACTTGTTGCGTTAGATCAGGCTCGCTGGCACTCATGGCGCCGGTGCCCGAAGCTTGGTTGTCTTTCTTGTGCTCGCTGAACTGTCCCTGCCCGTTCTCATTATCCTCACACTACAAACAAAACGTGGTATATAGATTGAAAACAACCTTAATTACATAAAAGAAATATAATTCACATTTTAAACTCACTACAATATTTTAACTAAAATTATTCAAAATACTAGCGAACTCAGTAGAATGCCTTGTATGAACGTTGACTTGCCTCCTAGTAGCAGAACGTTCTGCTAAAGTTTTTTTGTTATTCATTTCGATTTTGATCAAAAAATTAAAAAAAACACCCTCAAGGTTCAGTCGTTTTAGAGGAGCTCAGTCACATACACACGCATAAAGGAAATATAACTATGGCCTTCTTCCTGTCTTTTCCGGAGACACTGGTAGCGTTAGAAGCTGGTAACGTCTGACGGCGCCACGTAGCGGCACGTATGGGAGCACTAAGATAGGATTTCTAAATTTATTTCCTAAAAGTCTAAATTAGGGGATGAAAGTTTGTATGGAGAAATTACCCGTGCGCTAAACTAACAGGGGCAGTTCGTTAGTACAATATAAGCCACCTTTGTGCACTTACTTAGATATTAACAATGCTGTCAACCAGTAACTTTCATATTTATTCATCCGTGTGTGCATATTACAACTGGCAGAATCTTTAGAAAATAATAATTACATTGATTGTTTTTGATTACCTATATATAATCTGCGTGGATTGTTTGTGTTCGTTACCTGTATGTGTAGTCTGTTGGCGTTGTTGCGCAACGTGTGCAGCAGCGAGGCCGGCAGCGAGGCTGGCAGCGCGAGCAGCTCGCTGGACAGGAGAGCGTTGGCGCTGTTGCGCATCGCATCCCCTTCGTTGCTACGCACCTCACTCTCCTATGGCGATGGTGTTGTTTATTTTTATTATTACTTTGTTATCAAAGCAATAAAATTATAAACGTTTTGTGCTTAGTAACGGTCAATAAAAAATGGCTAATAATCAGTTAATAATTGTCAGGTTTTTTATATAACATGTGTTTACAAGATAACAAAATAACATATACCCTAAGTTACTTCTCTTTTACTTTCTTATGGTGAAATAATAATTAAAATCAGTTGAATATTAGAAGTCATAAACAAAAACATTCATAACCCACCTCTTGTATGTGAGCCTCTGGCAGAGGTTCCTTAGCTGGATACGGTTTAGTTATGTCAGTGATACTAGTCGGGCCCATTTCCATGTTTGTGTATGACGCATTGCCTAAATCTGCTAGGCAATTGTTTCCTTCAGCTCCAAGTGTTAAAGACTCCACTATGGTCGCTAGATCTAATAACAATGTTTTTTTTTAATGTTAATCAAGTTAGTTTTTACTTACCAATAAATATATAAGTAATAAATTTAAGTGAATTGCATTGGTAGGTTCCTAGCAAAAACAACTTTGAGGCAGGCAATATCCCGGTTCATATTTGTGCTACGAAAAAATCTACTTTTGTGCTTCTAAACGACTAGAAAAAACTGGGAGAGGCAGGCATTGGTAAGCATTACTATCCCTTAATAAAAAAATTTAAACAATCAACTATATTTGCACTCATCAGCCCTTGAGATGATTTGTTATTTCTTCACTTCTTTTACAACTTTTAATACTAAAAATAAAATCTTACCAGTATTAATATGGTGTGAAGAATTATTGATAGCTGAGACGTCCTCAGTGGCGTGCATCCTTGGCCGCGACATGTTGCTGGGCATCTCTTCTCCAGATATGTTGTCCGCAGACGACGCCTGCTCTGTTGACGCTACCGACATCTGCCGAGAGTTTAATGCTATTGTCAATGTCTTCCATTAATATCTGTCCACATTATAAACGGGATTCAACGTTTAAGTAGACATTTATGAGTATCGGCATGGGTCTGTTTTCCAAACTGTATATGACAAGGTGTTATTAGTATTCCGGATTACTAAAACGTCTAGGATAGCTAAAGCGTATCAGCCTCTAACTCCATTGTGAAATTGATTTTAGGGTTTCTAGAGTTAAGGTGGTCTAAGACCCCGTCAAGGGATCCTGTGATTAATAAAATTAAATCTGAAACCAACCATACAACTGTAATACCTCAAGATACAGTGGTGTTCATTCTGCATAGATCGGAGCAGAAATAATTGAAAATAAGTGGGTACTTAGCCAGCAACTTTTGACATTGGGATATCTGACACCTCAGTCCCCCCTCTCCCCGTGACCATGAGCACTGTAAAGTACTCGAAACGTCGGGAATGAAAAAACGTAAAATAAAAGCGATAAAATCCGTAAAAGTCGTTTTATTCCAATGATAACGCGTAAATTTAAGAAATCATTATAAATCAAGTATTTATCCTCATTATCTATACATTTCCATCCATCCATTGACCATCTTACGGGGAGGTCATTTGAGCTTTTGCGGTAAAAATCTGGCGAACTGGACTCAACTATTCCTTCCTGGGAAGAACATTTTTAGTTAGAAATTGAGCAAATCGCGGAAAAAATTGTAGTCGGTTGGGGCAAAGTCCCACGAGTACGGAAGATGACGAAGGGTTCTACCTGTAGGTAGAAGATCTTGTAGTATTAAAACGGTTAACGCCTTATATAAAAACAATTGAACGACAAACAATCGAATGTAGAACATTGGATTCGCAGGTTTAATTTTAATTCAAAGTAGCCAGTACGATAAAACGGCAATTTCATACTTAAACCCCCAATCATTTATTTTATTATTATAATCACCTGGTGGTCAACTGCGGTGGCGTCCGGCAGGCTGGGCGTGGAG
>JWHW01034861.1:149998-194380 GCA_000931545.1 Papilio glaucus | reverse complement strand
TGAATACAAACGTACATTCTAACTTCAATGTTGTAATGAATTCGCGGCGAAATACATCACACTGGAGAAGCAACCTTTACCTTAAAATATGGGTAGGAAGACTTTTGCCAACCACATGGGAATTGTTGTTAATACAAGGACGAAATTTATTTACTAGTTAAAAAAAAAATTACACTGACCTTGCCGTAGATTTCAAATCCTGATAGCGAGAGGTAGTGGCTCTGTCCGCTGGCATTCTTGCCGTTCTGTTGCACTCGCAGGTAGCGGTAGGCGGCGTCGGCGCGCAGCCGCCACGTGGCCGTACTGCCCGGCTCCTGTAATGCCTGCTCGTCGCTATGCGCCGCCAGCGTACTCCACGCCACACCGTCCATAGACATCTGCACATATCCAACACACCAATTAGTATGTATTTATTCATGATAATAATAATAAATCAGCCTTTTTTAGAATTTTTCCCCACTGCAGGGACACTGGCCGCCTCTCCGAGGGAGGGAAGGGGCCGTCATCCACCACGATGGCCCAGCGCGAGTTGGTGGATGTCACATGCCTTCGGTTTTAAGACATGTCGGTTTCCTCATTTTTTTATAAAGAATTAACTAGTGCTTGACCACAATCCCACCTGATATATATTTTCCTTCACCGGTTTTGGAGCAGTTACACAAAGTAAGGTGCCTGGTAGACCTACAGTTCGAAGTCGGAGCCTGAGGCACTGGGCCACCACTGGTCCTTATTAATTATACCCATCTTCTTATTTAAGAGTATATTTTTGCTATAATGGAGCAATAAAATATGAGTTTCGACACTAAAATACTTACTTGGAACAACCAATTGCGTAGCGCAGAACGTCCGTAGCCACGTGCGTGGCGGAGGGTATACGCTGTAGGGACGATGTTTAGTCCGAGGTCCACCGCTATGAAGGCGCGCCTGTCGTCATTGGTGTGGACGTTGAGAGGCTCCGGCGAGCGCGAGAGAATGTCCTCGGCGCGGCCGTACGGCAGCTGGCGCCCGTCCGACGACCACACGCTCACGAGCCCGTGTGCGCCGGGGTTCACCCATTCGCAAGTGCCGGCGTTGCTACCGATGAAGTATATCACGCCGTTTTCATCGAAATCATGCTGTAACAATAAATCGTAATCTTTAAATCTTAAAATGTGACTCTAAAAGTCTTAATAAAACGAGCACATGAGGCAAAGATTACGTATTTCAATCTATCACAGTCCTCTCACACTTCTACATTCATCACTGCGGATACGTGTTCATTAGTTAAAGGGGAATGATTTATCAGAATGTGAACACTCACGTCATAAACGAAATTAATCGGCGCTTCCGCTTTGATCTTCTGCACGAAGGTGAAGGTGGAGCGCTCCATGTCGTACCACTGGCGGGCGACTGACTTGGCGAGGAAGCGCTCGAGCTGGCGCACGGTGGTCAGCGCCTCCACCTTCAGATTCCTGCCGGCGTTGTTGCTGCTGCTGCTGCCGTTCTCCTCCGTCGTATCGTCGCTCGCGCGCTCCACGCGAAGTCTACATGTATTACAATAACAATTACCTGTATTTCATTTTCTTGTTCCTTACATTAAATAACAATTTTGTACATGATATGAATATTTACAGTTATAATTTAAAAAATTGTAATACATTCCAATACGTTAAAAATACTCCGTTCACTATAAACAACTTAACAACTCATAGCAAAACAATGCAAACTCAATTTATGCGTGCCGGATGTAAACATCTTTGATTAAAATTTGACATACACTATATATATTTATATATGTAATACTTTTTACCTTGCAAAAGGTTGAGGATAGGCTTCAGGTAGGCGGTTATACTGTGTCGACCCCACATAACGTGAGAAAAGGGCAGGGAGATGATAACTTATACCTTGCAAAAGGAGATGCCAATAATAGCTGTGAAAACACTAAGGGGGATGGTAACACGTCGAGTGTCAACTGTTAAACTGTTCTTAAATGAGGTTCACGTGGCTTACCGGACGTTTAGAAACAAAGACCACACTAACATATGTGCGCAGCTTCTTACAGGCCTACTTCTTTAAATATGCGATAATGTGACTCACGAAACGATAGAACATATAATAACGCTACGATTGCGAGATTGCGATTAACCAGTCAATAAAATAAATATACACCCACGCCCGTAACGCAGAGGGGTAGGCAGAGATTTATAGAATTATGGATTTCCATTTAGCGCGATCTTGGCAAACCTCTCTCGCTTCTTCTACATCCATACATCTATGCATACAAGCTCGGCGGTTACGGGTACTCCTTATATCCCCCTTCTTTAGTATGTTATTATCTGATCGATATAAGTTCTCCAAGGACGTCCCCTACCAACACCTAACCTAACCTAACATGCCCGAACCACCGAAGCATACCTTTCTCAATTCTAGTAACAATATCCTCTTTTAAGTCACACTTTCCGCTTATAACGCTATCTTTAATCCTATTTTTCAACGTCACGCCTATACTTCTCAAGAATCGCATCTCAAGGGCATTAACTTTACTAACATCTTTTCCTGCCATACCCTGCTCTCACTTCCATACATTAAAGTGGGGATTAGCACAACATTGTCTATTGCCAGACGAGCCTTCATAGACACATGCTACCTCCTCACTACTGTACCTAATTAATGGGGCTATACCGTATTAATTTTATTTCATGCATTCACTCGTCGTTCCAAATCTTTAACGTGTCTACCATCTCTACCAAACATGCATCCCAAATACACACTCTTCCACCTGTTCCATCCACTTCTTTGCCGCGCGTGTCACACCGATGCCGGGACTGTACGCTTGATAACCCATCAGCAATTAATATAAAATTAGTACAGCTATATAATAAGTACAGCTAATCAGGTAACACAATATAAATTAATTCTAAGGCGGAATAAAGTCGGAAGTCACGTCAGGTACATATATAGGTGGTAATAAATCTTTGTCATATTCAATAAATGTGTCTGTCTATCTGATGATCGTGTCGCACCTAAAGCGTTTAGCGAGGTGATGCAGCGAGCCGGCTGCGGGCGCAGGTGCGTCGGTAGCTGGCGCGAGGACGGGTAATCGCTCCACGCTCTCCAGCACGCCGACCAGTCGCGCCGCCAACGCCGCGCCCGCGACGCACTCATCGCGAGTCAGCCACTCGCGCAACACCCGCTCGCGCTCCAATAGCTGCCCTGGTATGTCTACCAAACAATTTGTATGTTTGTTAATTTTAAATTCAACTATAAAAATTATAAACTCCTTTAAAATCTTTCAAATATCAGCTCAGCTGATATGCATCAATAAATTTAAAGATATTAGATATGAGAGAAGAAGCGATTGAAGCCCCCGCTTCAAGCAAATTCCCTTATTCAGTTACAGACTGGAAAACTGAACCTCTAGATATGTTTTATGTTACCATCTATCTATTTCTAATGAGAAAAACGGCGTCGCTTAAAACTTAAAAGCATTAATTTCAATACATAAATTATTGGATATTGGGCCAATGATTTATGATTTAGTTCATTAATAATTCAATTTCATTCAATAAACACATTTCAAGCAATTTAAAGCAAAAGTTGAATGCAGTTATATCTTCTAATGTGATTTATTATTAATGTATACCAAAATAGTATATAAATGTTACTTATTTAAAAAGGAATATGAATATTTACAGATTATATGGCCTAACCAACTGGCATTATTTTTTATTGGAAGGTTTGTGAACTCACCATTTGGCTGGGGCGACAACACCTGCAGCAAGGCGGGTGCCAGCCCTGATGACTGCAACTCGTAAGCGGAAAGGAGTTCATCGCCACATAGCAACTCCGAAAGATGATCTAAGGATTCCTTTAACTCTTGCTGCCATTCGCCTGAATGGAACACAATATATACTTAGACAATATCTATCTATAATTTTTGAATAACAGATTATCTCTTGTTGATAATATACATGTTTTCAAGCCAAGCAAGCCCGCATCAGGGATTTGGTTTTACACGATACGCTTTCGGCTGTCGCCGCACGGAACTTAATCAGTTATTGTAACCGTGTTACATTAAGGCCGAGATAAATAGACGCCTTAGCCAAAGCAAGTGCTTATTGAAGTTTTAAACATGATATTCGCATAAATAGACAGTACATTTACTTTTGGCTAGCTGTTCCCGCGATTTCGTCCTCGTGGGAATCAACATTAATCTTTTTATTCGTACACATACTAAAACGAAGGTTATTCTTATTATTCCTATTTACGAATCTACTTTTGAGTTTTACCACCAAGCCACCAGGACCAAGCGTAGTATTTTGAAAATATCCCACATCTCTACTTTTACGACGTTTTTCTCTATTCTTTTCAAATCTTTTTTTGGCTTTTGCTTTCAGATAAGTTTGGTTTTCTTTTATGCTTGATGCTCAAGGGTTTCAGTTAGTAAATTCTAAAGTAAATCAAAAAACTTAACAACTTAACGTAAAAAAAATCAAGTGACAAAATAATGCTTCCTAATTATTATTTAAATTCCAAAACCCATCGGAACATTCAAAATTAACGTACGTGCTGAACAATACAAAAGTAAAAAAATAATATAAAATATAAATTAAGTAAAATAAGCAAAAAGATTTTATCATTTTACAGCTTAACAGAGCGGCGCTTTCAATGCGGCGACGCATGATTGTTTCACAATTTCGAGAGTTTGTAACTTGTTGCGCCGAACATTGATTATTTTGCTAAAATTAAATGCCAGTAAAAAATTCATCCAGCCGTTTCGGAGATTACCCGGATAACTAGACTAACTAGACTAGACAGACTAAAATTTTAAAAAATTGTATTTTAATTTTATTTTTATATTACATTCAGACACTTTAATATTCTATTCTATTTATTCGAATGTCATGCTTAGAACGTCAATAAGCCACTTACTTTGGCTAAGAATTTTAGGTGGTATAACTCAGACTAACCAGTGGCGTGCGTGGCGAGACGCTGCAAGCGGGTCAGTAGAGCACGCAGTCGCGCGACGGGCGGGCGCGGTTGCCGCGTGGCGGCGCTCGACAAGTGCCGCGCGTACAGCGCACGCGCACGCTCCGACACCTGCATGTACATGTGTATCAATGTAATGGATCGTTAACATAACATACATCCATGTCATGTACAAAATGTGCACTGTTGCACTAATGGGCCGGCGCGACCGATGAAATACCACGACCTCACGGAAAACAGGCGTGAAGTAGAAGTACTCTGCGTTTCGTGACATGAGGGAGGCCTAATTTCAGTCCTCTTCCCCTTCCCACCCTTTCCTAATAAGGATAGGATGGGAACGGGAAGATAATTGGACGGAGAGGGAGTTAACGGGGTAAAGGAAATATTCTTTTTCCTGCCTATGCCCTCCTCTGTCCATTGAAGATAGGCTACGCATCTGCAACACATTTGCTTGTTGCGGATGTCTATGGGTCAATGGGTAGCGCTCACTTAACATCAAGTGCTTGCTGGTGTGCCACCTTCTTCCATAAAATAAAAATGATAAGAGAAGAGAAGTAGTAGTATATGTATGTATATTTTATTCTTTAGTAACTTGAATGTACTTTTTTTATAACATTGTGTTTTCTATTCTATTTTTATTTGTATGTCATAAACTAAGGGAAAAGTGTGGCTTAAAAGTGGATGTTGTGACTAGAATTGAGAAAGATATGCTACGGTGGTTCGGGTACGTTGAAAGGATGAATGAAGAGAAAAAACGAAAAAAATTTTTATTGCAAAAGTGAGTGGCAGTGTTAGTAGGGGACGCCCTAGGAGAACTTATATCGAACAGATTAGTGGCTTACTGAAAAGGCCGATATAAGGAGCATAACCGACCGTAACCATAACCGACGAGCATGTATGCGTTGATGTATGAATGTAGAAGAAGCGAAAGATGTGCCAGGACCGCGCCAAAAGTAAATTCATGATTTCTGCCTACCCCTCTGGGCTAGGGCGTGAGCGTATATTTATTTATTTATATATTCGTACCTAACCAGTAAATTACAAACCTGTGTTTTTTGTGCTTCGGTTTTCGCGGAGAGGCGAGATCGGTTTTGGCTGGTATTTCCATTATTTACCACCACCGGTCTTCGATCCACCCAGCCACTAGATAATTCCGGGCCTGGTGACAAGTGTAAAGGTTTAATGATTATTAAGAACAAAAGGATATATAAGGTATATTAGTGTAATTAAATTTGTATTTTACCTAAAAATGTTTCTGCTGTGAAAGAGTGTTTTGTTCCTCTATTAGATTCAAATATAAAACCAGGTAAATCGTCACGAAGTATTGTCGTCTGTTGCTGGCCATCTGTGTTATGGATAAGAAGCTCCTTCTCCCTAAAATTTTATAGAAACTCTTGAGTCGCTGGATGAATAAAATCGATACTATCTATAGTTTGTATGTATGGATGTTTGTTACCCTTTCACGCAAAAAACAGCTGAAAGGATCTGGATTAAATTTGGCAGAGATAGATTAGTCTGGAATAGCACATAGGCTAAAAAGGAAAAAATGTACAATTCCCGTGGTATACATGTTTTTTTTTTGTTTTTACAGGTGCATATCAACGTATATAAAAGGCAAAGTTTCCTATAGATTCTGAAACGGCTATCCGCGCGAAGTCGATGTAGTCGCTGTCGCTGGATGTAGTATAAAATATTATATATATTCTTGAGTCTCTGGATGAAATATAAAATCATAAAAAAGGCAATGTATCAAGAATTCAAAAGACAAGATTAGTAGAGCAACTAAATTTAACCAAAATTATAATTAAAATAACACACTTTTTGCAGGACAGTGTCCAGTTTCCGAGTATAAGTTTGGCTGGTCCTGGTTTTGATAGAATGGGCTGAGGTATTGAATTCTTGACAGAAGCCCTAGCTCTTTGTAACTTGTCAATAAATTCACCACGATTTTCTGCAACAAGAACACATTTCGTCAGCACATTGAAATAGGAAAAATACATATAATTAATATCAGCGCCTGAATACCAAAACTACGTTAAAAATATATGGTTTTATTGTGTATTTCATTTATCTTTTTATTATCACGCAATATATAAAGACTGAATCAATAATGAACCTATGATTATCATGTTCCGCCTTCTCTAAGTGATAACTAGTGCGTACCATCTTATGAGCATATTGCCACTCAACATGGGGTGGGATTGTGGTGAGGCTGTACACAATTTTGGCTGTCTAGAATTTTATACTAATAATATAAACAAAAAATATTTTATTGTGTTTGTTACGGGTTAACTCGAAAAGTCTATTACTATACTATATATTAACTCTTCTTATTTGTCTACCCGATCGAAGCTGGGGCGAGATGCAAGTTCATTGATATTCATTAGTATTGGTTTTTGTACCGGTGTTGTCGGTCTGATGTTCGGGACTGCCACTGGAGTACATGGTGGCGAGTTTGCCATCGAGCAGGAAGCGGAACCAGCCATTGCTGCCGGTGCTGAGCTCGAGCGCGGCGGCGTCGCTCCAGGCGTAGAGCGCATCGCGGCCGCGGCACAGCGCCCACTCGCCCCAGCTGTACGCCACGCCGCTGCACAGAGACGCGGCGTCCTCTCCCCTGCCTGCTAACACAATATTACAAAATATACAGTTAACATCAATTTATCCATGTTAAATATTTTAGAAGTCTAAGTGCAGGTTTTACACACTTTTAGGTTTAATCTTATTTGTTAGGGGCAATGTACGCATCTACAAAATATGTAGAATTTTTTTTATAGAATACAAGACAAGGTGAATATGAAAAGAATTAGTAAAAAGGCCAAGAGCCTTAAAGGTGTAGGTGGGACAAGTATTACAATATGTAAAATATTAGCCCGTCGACTTAACTCTTTTACTAAGTACACAATACCTGCAGCGATGACAGTTTCACCATCGGCGGTGAGCTGGTTCGCGGGCACGGCGGCTAGCGTCTCCACCTTGCTGAAGACACCGAGCCGCGCGAACTGCTCTAGGTAGATATCCGCCGCCTTTACCATCAGCTCCTCCGCGATGCCCAGTACGGTCAGGTGCCCATCGTCATCATCCTGCAAGCAATTCCGGGGGTTATACAATTTTTTCTTCAATTTAGCATCATCAGGTCTTCTTTACTTTTCCCATCCACTTCTCCCTCTCTCTCTCTCCTTTTTTATTTCTTCTACATTTCTTATCCGCTTTATAAAAGCTAGCAGCAATACATCTGCTACTTCGATGAGATTGTTGTGGATGTCTGTGAGTAACAGTGATAACTGTACTTCACGTGAACCGTTTGCTGTTTGTCTCTTTCTTTCACAAGAAATCATTTATTTTATGTATTAAATCTAAGACAATACTAAACAGATTCCCTGCGATCACGTCCTGAAGTGATTTTTGCTAGCGATATTTCTATATAAAATTCATTTAATAAATAGTTTTGATTAAACCACAATGTATTAAAGTTGGTAAAAGCACAAAAACAAGACGGCTCAATGCAGGTAAATTTCGATGGTGTGATGTTTTATTTTACAAAATGCTTAAAGTAAATTCGAGTACAATGTTATAATTATGCTTTTGTCCTATTACAATACGTACAAGTATTCATCTCAAACACGCTAATTAGTGTTATTAATAGTGCATATCATATTTACAAATAACGGAAAATATTTTCAAACAAAACAATGGGAACATTTCAAATGCAGAAAATATTATGGTATAGTTAAATAGGCTCTAAAGAAATGGTTGCGTGTACACGCACATTTTTTTTATATTCTATTAATCATCAAACACGATCGTGTCGCGTTACTTGTATCGTTCTTCTTATCTACAAAAGCAAAATTTCGCGAAAATATACATGAAAGAAAATCGTGAAGTCTTCTTTCAATAAACAAAATAATTACCTAGTAGAAAGAATTTCCATAACCCGTTAAGCATTATGCGACAAAAGAATAACTTAAAGATGTGTAACATAGGGAATTCAACTGTAACCACAGTTGCAAGGCCATTCCATAAAAAGTCAGAAGAGAGCACGCGACCATTGATTGAGAGCCAGCTATGAACATGTAAGGAGGGAGCAAGGGATGCGAGCATTCATCACACCATCGGAAGGTTACCAGCGGCGCGCAGATATAGCGGCTGCGCAGGTGGCGCTGCGGCGGTCGCCGCGCCGCCAACTCCCCCTGACACCACGTGCGGACACCCATTAGAAAAGATTATATTGCAAATATTTATACATTTAGTGGTCACTTGTAAAAATAACAAACAATTTTATAAAAAAGTCTATGTATTCAAAAATCGATGTATTGTATATTATATAGATGTTATATAGACTTTGATAGCGATTATCTAATAAAGTTTCGAGCTCTCCAAAGGTTACTAGGACTCAGCGGGCAGACAGCGGGCTCCTTTTGTGCTCATACCTTGAACAGGATGGTAGATGCCTCAACAAGGTAAACGCCAGTCAAAACAAACCACAGCATGTAGAACATTATTCTAGTCGGATTAAAGTAATAATCACTAGTTCAAGTACCTGGTTGTCAAGCACGTTAGCGACGAGGTGCGTTAGTAGTGCGGCGGCTCGTGGCGTGGACAAATCGCGCAGGAGCGCGGCGGGCGCGTAGTGTACCATCTTGCGCACCAGCGACAGGCAGGCACGCCGCACTCCCGCGCCCCCTGCGCCCAGGTACCGCGCGCAGAACACCGGCACCAGACGTCTGACAACAACCACTTAAATTTACACTACACTACTTACACTATTACATTTTACTTTACTTTTTATGAACGAAACAGATGAGTAATCATCTTATATTCAGTAACCATCACTACCAATCAAAAACCTGAAAAATAATATATGTTGCCCAACTGCCAAACAACAATAAAAATTAGTAAAATTCAAAAGGAAGAAGAATGGAGTTGATAAGGAAAAGAAGACAAGGTGATACGGCATTTTATTTATCCAAAGAACTTCATGCAGTATTGTTTACATTGGGGTTCGTCGCGTCGGTTAAATTTTTTATAGGTATCTAACTTTAACAAATTGAGATAAAAAAACGATATATTTTTATTTTTTGGACTTGGATTTGTTATTAAACTAAACGAAATCATCTAAGATAAGAAAAGGCAACTTACTCAAGATAAACTGCCGCCATTTCTTTATCGCCGGTTTCCGGGAAGTCATCGTCATTGGAGGAAGACGGTGAGTCGTGGTTGCTGACGACAAGCCATTCGCCAGGGCACTGCAGTATAGCTGCCACTTCTCTGTGTCCTACAGCGAGTTAATTTAAAGTGTCACTCTTCTAAATAATGTAAAGTGTGTAGAACTGTAAGAACAGTGCTGTGTAGTGGCGGCAATATACTATCCTACTACTACCCTAAGATGTGTTTTGAAACTTTAATCATTTAAGCAGTTGCGCGCGGCTTCGCACGAATACACATACACAACATATTGTGAATCTAAACCATCCTCGAATCCCCTTGAAATCACACAAAAAATTTCATCAAAATCGGTCTAGGACATGCACACGCACACAAGAAATATATATAAAAAGATATGTATTTGCGATTGCACACACACATATAGATGGAAAATACAACATTGCTTTGAACCTTGATCATGTTTTTCCTTCGACTAAGAAAACTTTTACGTTACTCTATTGGTAAACAGATAGGACTTTGGCGCTTAGAGATAGGTGTATTTAATATATATCCTTTTATCAACCGTACATACGATTTATGAACGGGTGATTTATTTATTTGTGTGTAAACCTTGTTCGTTCATATCAATTCATACCACTTTATTAGTAATCTGATAATTAAACTATTTACACTTGTATCTGTATTTGTGTACAAACCTTGGTCGTGTCTCTCTCTGGCTTTGTCGAGCGGCGTCTTGCCGTCTTCGTCGCGCAGGTCGGCGTTGGCGCCGTACCGCAGCAGCACCTTGGCTATGGCGGGCCGACCGAAGCAAGCCGCATAGTGTAACGACGAACTACGCTGGCCTCGATTTACATCAGCACCTAAAAACAAATAAATTAATAATCATATAAAAACAATATATATTAATGATATACGTAAAACAAAGTCGTGTTAATTACACCATTTATAACTAAGAGAACGATTGCACAGATTTTTTTACATAAATTCAATCTGTTGGATTTTTCTCCGACCTGAATAGACGAATAACTAATAAAAATATAAAAAGCACAAAATATATCAATCTCAAAATCAAATAGGTATATCAATATCAAAAAAATGCGTTCATTTTCGCTATCACTTTCACCTCGTTTTTTTTTTAAATTGTATATGTCACCGACCGTTTGTAAGGGCAGGCACTTTATAATTATAATCGGACTTTATATGCCGGCACTTTATAATCTAATTCTAAACGGTCGGCATATTGTCAGTTTAACGAATTATTAAGAATGTGCTGCGTCTTTTTTAGGCACTTTACAAAGAGGCGACGTAAGGCAGGCGCATATTTATCCAATAGACGTGAATGTCTTTATCTACAAAATGAACAGTTTCAGTTCAGTTTGTTAATGTAATTTATAATTTGAGTTACTAACGGTACGAAAATAATTGAAAATAACATCACAAGAACATTTTGTTTTTTTTTTCATAGCAACAGCTTGCCAGCAAAAGTAAAAGAAGTGGCGCAGGATACTAGTTTCGACCAATCAGCGCGGACGTTTCGTTTTGTCGAACGACTTTTTTATTATATTCACAATATGCTTACCGTACTTCGCCCAATGACATCGCCGCATTAGAAAGTGACTGAACATGAAACGGCATATTGTCAATGATACGTTCAACTGAGACTTTACCGACCGTTTAGAATTTGCCTGCCCAATTATAATCCAGCTTTGCGCCGCTGCATCCAAATGTACAGCAAACTGTACATCCCATCTAGTTAATTTATCAATGTTAAAATGTTCTAAATAATTTTCCTTCTACTAACAATAGTTTAAGTTGTTGTTGTTACTAAAAATATGAATGTATTCATCTGAATTATATATTATTATTATATCAGATTAGTATGTCACTAATCTGAGAGGTGAGCCAGGATCGCGCCAAATGGAAATCATTAATCTTAAATACTTACCCCCCTGTGTTACTTGCGTGAGCGCATATTTACTTATTTATTTTCGTATACGACGTTATCTCTGACGAAATAACAGAAACCACACAGAGCATACAATTTATAAATTATACACTTGACTTACAGAACAAAACAAAAATGTTGTATATCTCAAGGTTCTTCAATGAATGAATTGATAGCAATTAGTACAAAACTACTTTAGCTAACAAGATAGTACAATATAAATGAATAATTCTAAGGCGGAACGAATTGTGCTAGGTCAGCCAGTCTCCAATTTATACTTATGACACAATAGGAGACTATTAGATAAAGACGACATAGGACAAATATTTGTTATTACTACAGTGGACATCTATGAACTACAAAAAACTGGATGGAACTACCAGTGGACATTATTGCCTCACCTTTCTCACATAGAAACTCGACCATTTCCCTGGTGCCGAATGCGGCGGCCCAGTTGAGCAACGTCTGACCGACATCATCTGTGAAGTTGACGTCGACGGCGCCGCCGGAGACCGCCGCGAGGAGAGCGTCTGTGTCCTTGCCGCGGATGCAGTCGATCAGCTGACGATGCGACTTGTCGCTGCGCGTGCCGCTGCCGCTCGAGCCTTCGCCGCTCGCGCCGCTGCTCGACCCAGTCACCGAGTTACCGGTGCGACTTGATCCACTAAAGTATATCTTTTATTAGTGTACAGTCCTGATATATTACCAATTAAAACGTTTGAGAACGTTATGTACACGTCATCATTTTTTCAAAAAATCTTTTAACCACATTAATCTGACTGATCTGACTGACTGATATATTTAAAAACTACTGGGCCTAGAGATTTGAAATTTTAGCCTGTTGATAACCAAGAAATTATTTTTCTAAATTCATCCCCTACAGGTCTAAAGAAAAGGATGAAAGTTTGTATGGAGAAATAATTTTATTTCAATTTAAGTTAATCTTAAGTCTATATGATCAATCCGATTAAATAGGGTTCAGCTTATCGGTAAAATTAATTTGCACAGGGGGTGAAACCTTGGGGTTTGTTTAATAAACAAGATTTTATTGCAACAAAATCAGTATACAGATATAAGTTTGGATTTAAATTGTTTTGATAAACAATCTGGTAATAGGTCTTACTGATTGTAATAGACATTGTGACCGAAACACATACGTTTGTATAGCATGTCTGCCTTCACATAGGAGGACCAGCAGTAGGTCAACAAGGCGCATGCACTCCAAGCACCAGCGCTCGTCAGCCTGCACGGCTGCCTCTATTGCCGAGCACAGGTCCAAGCGAACCAGGTCCTGGAACAAAAATCCAGTTCATATCTAGGCGCTACTCCCACCTTATATGTGGCCGGCATATAGTAGGACCGTGATCCTTACTGACGCCAATCCACCTCGGGAACAAAAATCCTATTATGGAACGAACATACGATTTAACATTGGAAGATGCAGCAAGCTTCAAGAACGTAGTAGTTCTTGGTGAACATGACAAATGACTTACATGAGTTATCTGTGCTGATCCACGGCATAGGGTCGACAGCAAGCTAACCGTGGTGGATACTGACGGCACCAAGCACTTGTCGTCACTCGTCTCAGTGCTGCCGAGCCTTCGCACCAGTTCCTCAATAAGACCTGTTTGAAAAAACACTTTTTACCATATTTAACTACAAACCACTAGAAATATTACCGTAACAACCGTTCATTCGTTTAAAAATGTTTAAAAAGAAAGCCCCTTATGTACTAAGGCATGAGTAAAATGACAGTGATATATTTTCACCGGTTGTAGACCAACTTACAACTTATGCTGAATGTAGTGAATGATTCATTAGAAGGTAAAGGTATGAAGATGAATGTAGATAAGACGAAAGTAATGGTGTTTGAAAGAGAACAGAGTAAGACAGTAATTGATATAAATATTAACGGTAAACAAGTGGAACAGGTGGATGAGTTCGTGTATTTGGACTGTCTGTTTAGTAGAGATGGTAAGCATGTTAAAGATTTTGAACGACGAGTGAATGCAGGAAATAAAATGAATGGGGCTATAGGTACAGTTGTGAGGAGTCAGAATGTGTCTATGAAGGCTCGTCTGGCAATACACAATGCTGTACTAGTCCCCACTTTAATGTATGGTAGTGAGAGCTGGGTTTGGCAGGAACAGCATGCTAGTAGAGTTAATGCCGTTGAGATGCGATCCTTAAGAAGTATGTTAGGCGTGACATTGAATGATAGAATTAAAAATACCATTATAAGGGAAAAGTGTGGCTTAAAAGTGGATGTTGTAACTAGAATTGAGAAAGGAATGCTTCGGTGGTTCGGGCATGTTGAAAGGATGAATGAAGAGAGAATAACGAAACAAATTAATGTAGCAAAAGTGAGTGGCAGTGTTGGTAGGGGACGTCCTAGGAGAACTTATATCGATCAGATTAGTGGCTTACTAAAAAAGGCCGATATAAGGAGCACCCATAACCGACGAGCATGTATGCGTAGATGTATGAATGTAGAAGAAGCGAGAGAGGTGTGCCAGGATCGCGCCAAATGGAAATCCATGATCTCTGCCTACCCCTCTGGGTTACGGGCGTGAGCGCATATTTATTTATTTATTTATTTATTTGTAGACCAAACCCAAAGACGAATGTTTTGTCGCTACCTGTCACCAAAGACATTATTAGTTGTAGCACTGTGAACAATATTTAAACTAACACAAAATAATATTAAAAATGATAAAGTTATAATAACCGTGTTCAGCGAGCGGTGCCGGATCGGCGTGTGCGCGAGCGAAGCGGTCCGCGAGTGAGGCGAAGCAGCGCAGCGCGGCGTCGGCCACGCGCGCATCGCTGTGCCGCAGCAGCGTCGACAGTGACGACACCGCGTCACCAACGCGCTCGTCTCCTGGCTCCATTTTACCACAAACCCTGACGAAAAATTAATTACATTATATTTGTGTACAGATAGATTGGCGCTTGCCAACTGACATAGCCATTAGTCGCAATAAAAATCTTTAATAGGGGCTAAAAATAAGAGTTGAAATTTTGGTACAAGTAAGAAATAACGTTAAAGCGTTTTTAAAAAGTCAGGATTGAGGGAATTTAAAGAACTTCGATTCTTACTAGATTATTAGATCTCTATAGAAACAGAAGAGTTTATTAAAATATTGAGGTAGAAAAATTAAACCTTAAAACGTTAATTTTTCAATGCAAAGTCGCGGGAATCAGGTAGTGTAAATGAAAAATATAATAAGTATATATTCTGTACTACCAGAAGTAACATGTTGTACAAGCACCTCAAAGTGAGCAAAGTGTATTTCAATTACCTAGAAACAACGGCCATAGCAGAATGAAGAGTGTCTTTATGGACAGACGTGCCATAGTGAGTGATAAAGTGCAGCACTGCTGGCAGGCCACCGCCTTCCCACACTGCACCCGCTTCTCGAGTGCACACCAATTCTAATACCTAGAAGTACATCAATAGATTATATAAATACAAATAACACCATATACATATGAAAAATAAGTAAAAAAAAATTATACTAATATCAAACTCTAAAGATTTTACTCGGAAAAAAGGAGTATAGTCTAGTGATGGGTAAAAAGATTTGTAGAAATATATCTAACATGAAGGGGAGATAAAGAGAAACAACAGCAGATCATTACTGAAAACTGATCATAAAAATGAGAGTCGACAATAAGGTATTTTTATGAATTTAAAAATTTACCTTGATACATTGTTCAGCAAGGTCTTTACTTGTGCGATTATTTGGATCAACAGTGAGTAGTCTGTTGCATATAGCCTTAATAGCACCTTCTATAGCTACAATGCGTCTTGTACACTCAGCTACAATTATTACAACATTTTATTAGTAAATTGGATGCTTTATATTGAGAATATCTTGTAATGTATTCTTTTACTTACCAGAAACATCTAGATAATAAGTGATAGCTCTTGCTGTAACTTCTAGAACATTGTCTGGAGCAAATTCATCTAGAAATATTTTGCAAAGAGCTGGGAGAAAAGTTCGAGGAGGACAGCTGCAAAATTTATAAGAAATACTATGTAATTATAGTTCCAGTTCAAACAGTCGTTCCCCTAAATTACTAAGGATCAATGAAGATTTCTATCAGCCATTATCTCTCATGACTAATACTATGAGAGCTGACAACCAAAACCAAGTATCATCGTTTTATGGCAACTGTATAAAGTCGTTACATTATTTGATTCTAAGCATGATTAGTCCGGAAGTAATAGTCAAGAACATAGCAACTTCATAGAGGGTCATTTAAAAAGAAGGTAAAAGAAGATAGACCATATCACTCTAGTATGTCTGATACTACCAATGTACATAGCATTTATCATTTTTGCACTGCTGCCTACAGAAATTTAAAATGACCATATTTTGCCATAGTTGCCTAATTTTATTTTGTTTAGTTTAATTAAAAAGCCCTTCAACTTTAGTCCAGTAGTTTTGAGTAAGCTCTTTATTAATTATTGTCTAAGAATTTGACAGTAGCAACTTTTTTGTTGCCTTAATATTCGAAATATGTCTATAGATGTATTACTATGATACAGGTTGGTGAAATTTTTTGTCATTTTCGAAAATGCAGTCAGGCCAGATGCTATGCAAAAAAATCTACAATAATTTTTTTGGGTTTAGACTAATTGCAGCTATTGATTTTATGCAGTTTTGGCTATATTGCTATAATGTAAAAAATTTAGTTGTAATCTCTCATACTTTTTCTTTTTACTTTAACATACTCAACCATTTTGTTAATAATTGCTCAACATTACCCCTATGAAAACAATAACATATTTATACACAATAGCATCTTATAAATAAGAGATTTTTTTACCTTTCAAAGCATCTGTCAACATTATCAGACATAAGCAAAAGCATACATAGTTGTTCTAATGCAATAAGTTGCATATCCCTTTCATCGCCCTGGCCAGTAAGCAGCCATTCCAGTAAAGTTTCTGGATCCACTTCCGCCATCTTAAAAATCAATTTTCAAATAATGATATTAACAAAGTTAAATATAACTACTTAATTATATACTACTATTATAATTTAACTGTAAACTCACTTAAATAATACATAATTACATTCATTATAACATTATATGGGTTTAAATATGTTTAAAAATCATTTCAATCACAAATATAGCTTGCATTTGTATAAAATATATCAATTGTGCAATATTTCAACTATGAAAATAGTTGAAATATTATTGCACAATTGAAATTTTATTTTACTTTGGATATCAAAATAACCAAATTGTTGAAAGAAAACTGATATAATTATTTAGTATTATAGCGGTAATTGTTATCTTTATAATATAAGCTCCAAACCTCTCCAGACTGAGGAGGAATTTTGATGATCTCTAATTAGGTTTATTTACATGATATTAAAAAAGGTGCAAGCACTTTTTTATTGTTCTGTAGCTTTTTAAACAAACGATTTTTTATAATAATCATAGTTTGTTGTATATTGTAGTAGCAAAATCACCACTAATAATGTTTTGCAACATTACTTAAAAAAGGACTATTTATTGATAGTAGTAGTAGCAATTTTATAGTGCATGGTAAAAACTACCCTCCTTTAGACCTTTGCAAATAATACAATAACTAAAAAGAATAATATTAATAATTATAGTTAATCTTACCTTCTTTCAATACAGACTTGTAAATTCCCTGAAAAAATAAATTTCAGAATTATGTGTCATATTTCATGATATAAATAGTACATTATATGTGGTAACCCTATTATAGAATTGATCACATGATGTGGCTGGCCATTTCATGAAATGATTGTATTTTATATTGCCGTCTCAAAATGACCATATTGTTTGATCATCAACATTTAATGATTTGTCAATCAATATCATTAATGTAGGGTTTCCATGATAACAAAAGTTTAATAAAAATTTAAAATAAAGAATTAGGAACTATATATATTTTTCACACTGCGGTTTCTTTCAAAATGCACTGTCCTTGGGAAAATTAAAGATGAACTGTCCTAAACGTACCACACTTATTTTGAAAGCCTTACAGTCACTTGTGACACTAGCCAGCTGCTAATAGCACATTATTATTTGGTTTTTTATCATAATAATTGTCGGCTGACATACAGCATCACAAAAACACTATTGTGTTTTTGTGATGCACCTCTGCACCTCTAACGGTAGAAAACATAACTATTTTATATGCTGAGTGCTGTTTGACCATATCACCAAGAGGCCTTGTTTTTAGCTGTACATATAATCAAATGCTGATTATTCATTGTTCTGGACAGACCACATCACGAAGTGATCAATTCTAAGATCTGACCACTATATATATACAATAAAATATATACACATTACAATGGTATATTATATTATTAATCATGTTAATTGAGAAATGCCATGAAAGAAAATGTTAAATGCACTGATTTGCAAAGGAATGTAACTTATGAATTATAAAGACAGAGTTAACAGACACATTATAGACAACACTTTATCTTTCCCAGTATATGTTTTAATCATAAACAATAAAGATGATTAATTACACATAAGTAAATATGTGCTATGCTACTATATAAAAATTGGTTTTGGTAAATGCATATATAAAATAATGCGTACATTAAGTTCAATGATTTTAAAATATAAAATGTAGGTTACAATAATAGTGAACGATGCACCTTTCTCTTTTGCGACATAAACATACAAAATATCTACGTAGCTGAAGTAAACCTATGTCTCTGTAAAAATTAATTAAACCTAACACATAAGTTATTCAATCCCAAGCTGGTATAAAAACATTTACAAAAATAATGTTAAAACACAAAAAACGAAGGTGACAACAATGTCTTCGCAGACTTACAATCAATTAACCATAACGACTACGCCGTCAATAATCCTTTTCTAGAACACGGTGTTTCACTAAGTATAAAATACAACTCAAAAGAAAACAGAGAACTCATTTGTGCACACGAGAATATCTAATTATTTTTCTACGTATCAATTCCAGCGATCAAAGTACCTAACCAATATTGCAATATGAAGGAAAAATTTGTACGTCAAAGAGTAGATTAGATAAATCTATATTCCTGTATATAATAGTACTCTGCAGGCTGCACATCTCTAAACGACTTTACGACTGAAGTGATACGTGCAACATTGAACTAAATTGAACATTGATATTTTGTCTTTGTACAACTGGGCTGGGCTACAAAGAACGTTTCTTTCCTTTTCTCCCATCACAGTCTTTATGTAGTGATTGCCATATATAAAATAATTAATATTCAGAATATTGCTAAATTATAACTTAAATAATAATTATTCATGTATAAATAATAATACACAATTAATTTCATACTTAATTCATGGTCAAACATTCTAAAATCAACTATATTTATAATTATTTTTATTTATTTTTGGTAGCCAGCCAGTAATGAAATTTTAAAAGTTGTAAAAAAAGTAACAAGTTGACATTCAACAGACTAGTGTCACTGTCATTTCTTTTCATAAATTTTCTATTGCAATTGAGTTCTCAAAAGTTTTTTGGTATTTTTATTACTATGAAGGAATTGAGTGTGCAAATTTACGGCTGAGAGTTGAGTAAAGGTTTGCTTGCTGTAGCCGTTATTCTGTACTCGCGACTGTGTTATTTTTGAGACAACAAAGGGAGTGGCAGCGTTGGCAGGGATATGCAAGGAGAACTGAACTGAAAAGTGACATACAATACATACGTGAAGGGCGATAAAACTCGTCATGCTCGTCGACTACGCGTGGAGTACGCGTTGTCGACGAGCATGTATGCGTATAGATGTAGAAGAAGCGAGAGAAGTGTGCCAGGATCACGCCAAATGGAAATCCATATCTGCCCATCCCTCTGGGTTACGGGCGTGACACTTATTTATTTTATTTAATAAACATAAAATTCTGATAAATGTTATTTCATTATTCGGCGACGCGGCTCGCCACCCGTCACCGTCTCCCGGAGGGGCAATAGGTGGATTGAGGAGACCCGTATGCCCACCCTGAATGTTTGTGGAGGAATGAATATAAAAGCGGATGAAGTGTATGAGTTGATAAATGCCAGGGGTATAGACGTGTTGTGTGTGAGACGAAGAGAAAGGATATTACCACACATGGCATGCTTACTTCGTACTGGTCAGGTGTTGACGAGTGCGAGAGAGCATGTCAAGGTGTGGGGATTATTCTTTCTGACAGGATGAGTAAATGTGTGAAAGATTTTGAGTGCGTAAATCCAATACTTCTCTGGCTATGGTTAAAAGTGGGGGTACAAAGGCTATTCGACGTAGGAGCTTATGCTCCAGATATGTCTAACCCCACTAATATCCGAGAGGAGTTTGGGACAAATGTAAGAACAATTTTGTTAGGAGATTTTAATGGGATGGTTGGTGTAAAAAGGATAGGGTATGAAAGTGTAAGCGTATGGTGATGTATGTGTAAATGAGAATGGCAAAAGTTTTCTCGCGGTGTGTTTGGAAAAAATTCATATGTATACATGGGAAAGAGGGCAAGACAGAGGCATAATTGATTTTGTGATTGTGGATAAAAAACTGAAAAGCGCGGTAGTAGATGCTAGGGCTTATCGGGGTTCCAACGTTGGAAGTGACCATTATGAGGTGTTATGCCGGATAAAGGGTTTGTTCAAGCGGTGGCGCCATCGAATACCTGCATTTACTACATCGGTAGAACGTATTAAAGTAGAACTATTGCAAGATAATTGTGTGAAAGAAAAATATTTACGGTGTTTGGAAGAAAAAATTTGCGAGTTAAATCAAAGGAATTTGAAAGAAACGGACGTTGAGAGCGTTTGGGGAAGGATTAAGAATGGAATAATGGAAGTTGCCACCGAAGTATGTGGAATAAGCAAGAGGAAGGACGCAAGGAAGGAAGGAAGCGCCGTGTTGGCTACACGGTGTGGTGGGATAGGGAAGTTCGAATGGAAGCGAATGCGGAGAAGAAAGCATGGCTGGATGTACTGGCAGCAAAAGCCAGGCAATCAGATTGTACGAATAAAGATATCGAAAGGATTGAGGTACGATTCCGTTGTTGAAAGAGTTAGTGAATTGAAAGAAGCAAGAAAGGAAGGAGAGGGTTGAAAAAGATTGTCTCACAACTTCCAGGCTAACATAAAAATGTTTTGGAAATTCGTAAAAAATGCCAGGGATAAGTCAGTACTATCGAGAATGAGTGTTGTTCGTGATGCCAATGGGGACCTTCTGAATGATGAAGTAGCAATTCTGAAGAGATGGAAGGGATATTTTGAAAGTATGTTTGAATGTGACAAGGCATCTGTATCAAACACGGCAGTAACTCATGAAAAAAAGGAGTTGGAAAGTGAGATAACTTTGAATGAGATTGTGATTGCGATGAAAAGAATGAAATTGGGTAAAGCATCCGGGTATGAAAGGATTTTCCTTGAAATGCTGAGAGCTGGAGAAGGTTTACTTGCAAGCCTGCTGTGGGTCTTTTTCAATACGTGTTGGAGACATGGCCTAGTACCCGAAGATTGGTGTAAAGCCTTCATCGTCCCTTTATATAAAGGAAAAGGTTCACAGCATGATTGTAAGAATTACCGGGGAATCAGCCTGCTCAGCATTGTGAGAAAGCTTTATGCTAAAGTACTGATCAAGAGTCATGAAAGATACAGAAGAAAGAAAGGGATGTGCAAGCTGGTTTTAGGAAAGGAATGGGTTGCATGGATCAGATCTCCTCTTTACGTATGATCACAGAAAATTTTTTGGCTCTAAACCAAAAAGTTTTCTACGCTTTCGTAGATCTAGAAAAGGCCTGGTAGAGTTAATGCTGTTGAGATGCGATCCTTAAGAAGTATGCTAGACGTGACATTGAATTATAGGATTAAAAATTGCATTATAAGGGAAAAGTTTGGCTTAAAAGTGGATGTTGTGACTAGAATTGAGAAAGGAATGCTTCGCTGGTTCGGGTATGCTGAAAGGATAAATGAAGAGAGAATACCGAAACAAATTTATGTTGCAAAAGTGAGTGGCAGAGTTGGTAGGGGACGCCCAAGGAAAACTTTTATCGATCAAGTTAGCGACCTACTAAAGAAGCGCAATATAAGGAGCACCCATAACCGACGAGCATGTATGCGTAGATGTATGAATGTAGAAGAAGCAAGAAAGGTGTGCCAGGATCGTGCCAAATGGAATACCACAATCTTTGCCTACCCCTCACATTGTAACACATTACGGGCGTGAGCGCATATTTATTTATTATTCGTTCCTTATAAACCTAATTAAGTATTTTGTATAAAACTGTAAATTGTAACGTAGCTTAGAATTTACAGCTTGTCAAGATGTAGTTAATAATTTACAGTTTTATACACAAAGCCGCCAGGGAACCTATTCATTCCATTCAATTTGGAAAGTCCCGCCAAATTTCCTGTTTTCTATGGGTTTCCGCCGTGGCGCTAGTAGTGTAAATATATAGACACTTGTTTCTTCTTTTTTTGTATAAAATAACGATTCTTCTGTCGTTAGAAAGTAGTTATGCTTGTTTCTTGGTACTCTTTGATTGCCCGTCATGCCCATCGTTACGACGTCGTAGTAGTAGTAGTAGTAGGGGTTGGGCTACTTTTCCGCAACTCCACGACTAGCGCGTATTTTGCGTTTGGGCGGGGGCTAGGATCATTCCAGCCAACCCAACGACGTCGTAATAATATAAATAGGGATAGGGATCCAATGCCAATGATTACGATCAAAGATATAAAATAATTGATGCTGTCTATGGTTGGAAAACGATGTTTGTACAAAGAGCAAAGTTTTAAATAGATGTAAAACATCCAAAATAAAAATATTATTTATTTATTTAAACAAGTGTAAAGCCCTTTTGACACCATGCAAAGTAATGCAAACTGAGTTATTAATTGTCAATAACTGTAAAAACAGCAAATTAACTAAGAATTTTTCAGATTTGAAGTTTTTGTTATTTTTATTATAAATGAATTCACACATACATTCAGTTTGAAGACACGACAAAAAAAACGCATTTTGTTGAAGTTGACATCCGATTTTGCGACTACCGATTTAACCGATCCGGTCATACTGCAAAATGCAGATCCGGTGCAGTGGCATAGCGCATTCAATACATGCGCTCATACGATACACGCACGGGTAGATTCGGTTATTTGCCGGATCTTAAAACCGAATTTCCGTCGTGTAGCACAAGCGGGGGAGGGGTGAGCGGGAGGGACACACTGCACGCTCGCTCGCCATCATTTTCGCGTTATTTTTTAGTTATTTTCGCGCGCTCTTGCTAGTAAAAGCCGGATGGTGTGTTCACACGAGATCCCGATACGAGGCCGTCGTATACGGTAATGCAAGATGTGCTGTGTGAATACATTCGGTTTTTCCAGATCATGAAACTAAGATTCGGCAAAACGTGGCTCCGTGTGAACGTTATACAAATAAAGTTGGTGTATTCGTTCGATGTAAAATTTAAATGTTGCTGATTATTGTTATAACTCATAATTACAAAGACGCGAAGTCAGAATAAAATTTGATTATCATTGAACATGTCAGCAGCCGAATTTCATTCTTAAATTAAGATATCGATAAGTTGTGCCTTTACCATACTTTTTTCTTTTATCAAGACGTATACTTAGTCGGATCATAAGTGCTGTCAAAAACTGTTAATATACTTAATGGTACACTTTGTTAATTATTCAGAAAATATATATGAAATTAAAGATACCTAAATGTAGAATACAATTTTATTTACATTAATCGAAATGCCCTCGACCATTTTGAATATATACCCTTAATCAACGCGGCCAGTCATCGATGGCAGCACGCACCACAATCATATTTATTTCTGCCGCTGCTTTAACCAGACGCTCGAAGAGACTCCTTATTCTGATGAGACATTCTCCTACCAAATGTTGCCATATCTTGTAGTCCAGTGGGTTTAAATCTGGAATATAAGAAAAGCCGTCTTCATATGCCCCATAAAGTTGATACCATCGGGGAGTTTTTCGTGCTTTGTGCCCTAAAAGCTGGTGCAGAGTCCTATAGGAATACCCAATGTCTGTTTTCGAACATTGTTCGAGAAAGTGGTATTTTTTTCCCGCCTACCGCCATAACAAATTGCGAGATCTTTCCAGACTTTTTTTAAAGGATCGTTCAAAAAATGTCCGGTCTTTTTACGATAGGCTCGTAGTGCCAGGTCTTCAATTAACACTTGTTACCGTGGTTCTGCTTATCTGAAGAGCTAAGATTTTTTGTTTATGAACAGGATTTCGTTGGATTTGCGCCTTCACTGCTTTAATGATCTCTAGTGTCCTAACTGTGCAAGGTCGACCGGTCCTCTTACGATCTTCGAAACTTGTATCTTCAGTGTATCGTTCAATAGTGCGATAAAAAAACCGTAGCGTTTTTCTCAAATTTTGCAGAATATTGAACATTTCTGTTGGCGCGCAACAACAGCGGTGCAACGCGATAGCCGCGACTCTATCTTCTTTCTTCGACCATTCCATATTTGGTAATGAATGAAAATGAATTTCTTTTTTATATTCGTAAAGCGCAAACGTTCCATTTTTAAAATTAGTCGTAGTATATTTGGCCAGTATTCGCCAATTAAAAAATAATATTTCAATGAGCTCTGTGAGAAGCATAATATGGATCCATTTTCAATGAGTGTATCATCAGCAAGGAGATGTTTGAGCTTGGACTTCTTTAATATATAGTTCCTCAATATTATAATAATGTTATTTTGTTAACAATAGTTATATATATGTTTTTTCTTTCACCTATTACTTAATATTATATGTACGTCTTTTCAAAATGTTTAACTTTATATATCGATGACTACTTTGTTGCTCACATTTAAATTTAATAACCTGTAGCTACAAGTGAAGTCTTGTAATTGGCTGTATTGTTACTATGCTAACACTAATCTTGTTTATATTAGCTGTAAGTCTTCCACAAATAAATAAACAAATAAAATAAATAAATAAATAAAAAAAGGTTTTGCAGAATCTATGACCCGACTAGGTATATACGCTGCGGCATTTCTTTTTACTAGCATGAAATAATTTTAATCTGTATTTGATGTATATGTTGTTCTTAAAACCCAAATAAGATATAACCTAAAGATCTAGGTTACCAGGTCATAAAATTAATAAAAAAATGTTCTTAAAACTATTTTTCAGGATAAGTGAATCAGAAAAAATCAGACAAAACTCTTTGAAATAGTTCATTCCAGTGCATATACTCAACGCAACTCATTTATATAAATGAGGGATAAACGGCATTATTAAAGTTTAAAAACTGTCTCAAGACAGTTTTTAAGTAACAGCAAATTAGTTTTGTTTCATATTTTACATGTGTTAAAAATAAATTGCAATTTAGAGTATGTTTTACTAATTAGAATGGTTTTCCTAAATAAACATCAATATTTTAAACATTGGTTGATAATGTGTTACAAGGCAAAACATGCGAACTTTTACAATTGGCACTTCTCTTAAAATATAGCATCAAATGCATGGTAAAATGGGTTTCAAGTTGTTATATGATAAAAATCAATATCAAAAATGTATTTATTATCTATTTATGTGTTTGTTACTTGTTACTCTTATTATGAATAAATAATAGTGGGAATAAATGGTTATTATTAACCTGATTATATAAATGTTTTAGTGAGGCATTACCAATATGTCTGAATAATTTACTATGTATTTTGATCGATATGCATGCATCAAAACACTGATCGTTGCTTAGACTCGCCAAAACCTATATTTCCACATTAGGGATACATCCTTTTATTTCTTAAAAAACTATACGGATATTAAATGTGCGCCAAAATAGCATCAAACTGTATTTTTATAAAACGTATTTTTTTTTTTTAACAAAACCTCTGATTTAAAACGTTAAGCACAGTGATTACGAAGTCTATCCTCAATCATTTTCTGCGCTTCCAGCATTTTCTTTATCAACGCGTCTTCCACTGATTTTAACTGAAAAAATAATAAGAAATAATTATTGTTTCTATTAATTAATTACATGTATGATAATTTATCATAATAAAATAGCTGGTTAGGGATTGAGTATTATATAAAGTGATCTTCCAATATATATAGATCAGTGTAAGATCTAACCTATGCTATCTATGTGTCAATGATCAGAATAAATATAGTCCGACAAATTAGACACTATAAAATGCATTCTTTACCAGATATTGATTTATAGTTTCTCGTATCAGGATTCCTTTACAACATTTTTGTTCATTTTCTAGTTTACAGAAAATCAAAAGTAGCAATATTTGAAAAAATCAACTCATAATAATAAACGAAAGAAGATTGACATGAGCCTCAGGCGCGTCACTAATCAGACGAAACGCAGAATAAAGTAGTTTAGGCCTGTAAGGTCGTGGTATTTCACCGGTCGATCCGGCCCATTCGTGCAATAGAGGTTGTTGTTGCAGGCTCTACCACTGTAAGAATAAAGAATGAAGAAATGCAGTATTAGGCTTACCCACTACCGACGAGCATAATATAAGCTTAGATGGATGATTATAGTAGAAGCGAGAGAAGTGCCACAACTATTCTTAACAGAAATTCGTAACGTCTGCCTCCACGAATGCAAACAATACTATTAAATAATCACTTAATATATAGTCATCAAATATTTGTTACCTCATTTGTAAAGGCGTATTTCAACTTCGCAAGCTCTTCCATACCTAAAGATTTCTCAGCCTCATATTTTATGGTGAGTTCTTTAATTTCTTCTATCTGCTGCATTGCTTTCTTAGCTTGTTCTCTGTGTTCCTTTTCCATTGCTTCCGCTTGACGAAGGTTCCTGTAAGGAAGCTTTTATTGGGGTATTTACATCTTCGTATTCAATAAAACAAAGTCGCTCCTGCTGTCTGTTCCCTTCGATCTTTCAAACTACGCAACGGATTTTTATGTGGTATTCAATAGACAGAGTCATTCAAGAGGAAGTTTAATATGTATATCTAATATATATACATGCATATTATATAAGAAAAGCAGAGAATTTCAAAGATTTGTTATGTGAAATGTCTAAACATACAATATTAATCTTTATCAACGTAAATATGTCAGTTATCTTACGCACTTCAAGCACGTCATACATTCAATTTATTTCCCGCATTCACTAACCGTTCAAAATCTTAGAACTTTAAAATCAAGACAAGACATTTTACAACTTGCTCACCCATTCCTAATCCACAATCTACGCCTTTCAAATCAACCACACAATCATCCATAAAGAGATTGAACAGCCACGGGGATGCCAAACAGCCCTGTCCTCCAACTTTATTGATGCTAAACAAGTCTGGGCCCCGTTTATCCTAACATAAGCAGTAGAATCTTCATAAAGAGACTTTAATGGTTGTATAAGATCACTGTTCAATCCAAACATAAATTAATCCTAAGTAATAAAGTTCTGGGTTAGCTAGTCTATACAGATAAATAGAATCGCCGTCGCCGTATCGAAAGTGCCGCCCGCTACTTGCAATGTCACAAGGGTTGCCTTAAGCAGTAAAATAATTAAAACATTTTGCTGGGTGGTAGTGATGTCAATATCGGTGGTAGCGTGTGTGGTGATGGTGGTGGTATGGTTGTGGTGGTACTGGTGTCGTGATGATAGCGGTGTCGGTATCGGTTTCAGTGTCAGTGTACGATTTCCATTTGGCTCGATCCTGGCACACGTCTCACTTCTTTTACATTCATATACCTACGCATGCATGCTCATCGGTTATGGGTGCTCCTTATATCGCCCTTTTTGAGTAAGGCACTAATCTGATCGATATAAGTACTTCTAGAGCGTCCCCTACCAACACTGCTTCTCACTTTTGCACATTTATACATTAATTTGTTTCGTCATTCTCTCTTCATTCATCCTTTCAACATGCCCAAACAAAGCATACCTTTCTCAATTCTAGTCACACTTTTAAGCCACACTTTTCCTTTATAACGCTATTTTTAACCCTTTCATTTAAAGTCACGCCTAACAAACTTCTCGAGGCTCGCATCTCAACGGCATTAACTCTACTAGCTTGCTTTTCCTGCAAAACCCAGCGCTCACTTCCATACATTAAAGTGGGAACTAGTACAGCATTGCACGAGCCTTCATAGAAACATTCTGACTTCTCACTACTGTGCGTATAGCCCCATTCATTTTATTTCCGCTATTCACCGCACGTCGTTCAAAATCTTTAACTGGTCTACTAAACATACACCCCAAATACACATACTCTTCCACCACTTCTTTAATTATAATGATTATACTGATATTTTATTTTGTAGATGTATATTACGGTAAAACAATTAATGTAAAAATTACGATTATAAAATTTTATTCTGCGAAGTGATTAATATTTTTTATTCGATTCCACGCGGAAGTCGCGGGTATCAGCTAGTCTTTAATAAATCTCTTATTTACAGCAATACTTTAATGTGTTTACATAAGTACAATGTACAATAAAATAAATTCCAAGATTAAAGCATTGATAATCAGTTTTAATATGATCTAAGTTTCAGGTCGAGAGGTGCTGTCTCGACGAACATCCTATTTTTACCACCACATTGTATGATGCAAATGATATTGATTGCCGATGTTAAGGGCACTTGTGGTTCAGCATGATAACTTAAATACGAGATAAACTGATACTTGATAACATGGATTTACTTATCAGTTAAAACGAGGTACGACGTAGAATAGGCCTCTGCCTTATGCACTGGCCAGACGAAATCTACAAAACTTGAATCTTAAATTAATAAATTTGTTCATGCTTATTTGTGTTGTAGCTGTATTATATTCGAAACGTCGGTAACAAAAACATTAAATAAACACGATAAAATTAGTAAAATGATTTTAATTGGAATCTGATATCTGTCATTCATTTTACAGAGGATTATGTAAGGGTATAATATATACACAGAAAGGCTCATAAAGTCACAACCTTCAGGCATGATGTAACAACACACAAAGAAAATACTTGTTACAACAATTTCCTGCCCATCTTATTAGACATAAAGATATAAAAAGAGACAATTTTGTGTTCCGATTCTACTCGACTCTAATTAGTCTGAATTATGTCGCCCTTTCAATTTTGTGTGTAATAGAATTATTGATATCTTATTATTAGTAAATATGTATATCCTTAATGGTTTACTAACTCACCGGCCCACCGGTCCGGCTTTGAAAAACAGCGCCACGTCATCGTGGTATGTATGCTGAGACGGTCCCTTCCAGCATCTCACTATCTCATACCACATACAACCTACTTTAATATGCATCAATTATGTTAATTTAGTTTCTTTTGTTATTAGCATGTTTTATGTTTAAACTCATATGCGCTTAATGTGAGTTTCTGAGTACTGAATAACAACTTTCTTTTTCCTGCCTCATTTGTATTATTTAGGTTCATTATAATTTTTTTTTTGTTTAGTGAAAGTGTTGGATTAAGGGCCTGTTTCAAAAAGTCTGAGTATAGTGCCTAATACCTAATTGTCATAAGTTAGCTGACTCATAAAACTTCCCATTAAAATAGTTTACCATTTATTATTATTATTAAGTTACCTACGTTAGCACTACTGTTCTGTCATGTTGCCGCCTCACTTGACTTTCTTGCCTCTTCATAGCAGTTTCTGCTCTTGCTGTTCTCAGTTCCTCTAGTTTTGTCTCCAGCTCAGTTAATTCAGTATTGAATACTTTTAACTCTCCCTCTTTACTATCAGATTCCAAGTCATCTGAATCATAGTTTCTGAAAAAGTGATAACGGTTTTAAAATTAACAAATAAATCCTTTCACAAATTGGCCTAAAACTACCATCATATTCAACTAACTTACTTCTACAGTATTACTGTACTCATTTTATTTCTTGCCTTTTGTATAGTGGGACAACAAGCATTTATTTAACAAAAATCATATAAAATCAATAGAAATATTTTTAAAGATATCTTACTTCAAGTTATCAGTGAGAGTCATTATTTCGTGTAATAAATTATTAGCCGTAGTTAAATTTGGTTTTATCGCCTGCAAATTTTTCAAACAATTTTCTTTCTGCATTAATGTTGCTCCCAAGGTTGTCAACTTATCTTCTGCCTCTTGCACATTATGTGCTGCCTGTTCCACTTGGGCTTTAATATCATCTGCATCATACACCCTCTGTCCTTTCAACTTTTCTACTTCTGTAACCAGACCATCTCTATGTGTTTTTTTCTGTTCTAAAATCATTTCCATTTGTTTGTTTTCATTCAAAATTATATCCAAATCCTTTTTAATGTTGTCGTGTCCTTCTTTTTCATGCTTTAATTCCTCTTCAAGTTTTTTTTGTTCCAAGGCTATCTATAAATTTAACATTTTGCTAATAAATATTCTATATCTATAATCTATTTTACCAAGATAAGGTTAACAAATTATTATTATATTTTTATTCGGTTCACCTAATACCCTCTTGAAGTTTTTTGAAGAACATTTTTATAAATAAGTTAGTATAAAATTAGGTTGTATAAGAAACAAGAGGTATGCCATTATCTCTGCCTACCTCTCTGGGTTACGCAAATTTATTTATAATTAGGCAGCACAATGTTATCTACATCACAAACCTATAGAGCAACTAACCTTACTTATGAGAAGAAAGTTGTATCAATAGAATCACTCACCATTTCTAATCTTTCAGCTCGTTTGGCTTTTTCAATTGCCTGCTCATTTAATGATACTTGTAATTTGTTTATTTTATCTTCCAAAATTTTGACCTGAAACGCAAAGTTGCAAATGCAAAGTTGATAAAAAAAATGATCAAAATTGTTTTCCGTTATATTTCAGTAGCCTGTAGATAAAATATGTAGTAGCATATCAAATGTTATTTTTAAAATAATCTGAAAATTTCGTCCGTTTGAGCTAAAAGAAAATACATTTGACTGTCTATAAGTTGAAACTCAAGGGACTAAGGAACAATTTCAAATTACCAAGAGTTTGATCAAAATTCGAGATTTATTATTTCAAACATTCGTACCATTATTCACAAAGAATTATTATTTACTGAAAAATAGTCCATAATTTTCTGTTGAGTAAGCAACTTCAGTCTATCATTGTCCAATGATTTTTTGACAGTGGTGAGAGCTGCGAAGAATATAATTTAAATCAAACATTAACATGACTCACTTTAACATTTAAAGGAAGACTGGAATGCAAACTGCAAGGCTCATTTATGAATTGACAGGTTTGTACATGTATGTAAACAAACTGCTTAATTGGTGAGAACAATTGCTTCAAATAATTGAGAGTATGGAAAACTGGACTTCAAATTATTGCAAGTTGGTGGGCTATTCGCTCAACTTCAAATTACAGAAGAAACCAATTAATTTCATTTTATTCAATTTATTGAGTATTTTTCAAGGGAAATGGAATGATTGAAATAGATTAAAATTAACGAGTTTCAGCTTATTGAGAGTCAACTGTATCTATAATTTGTCCCACTATAATTTGTCAAGATATATGTTTTGTAAACAAACAAAAGTCACTTACCATACATGGTGACCATTACACTTTTTATAATTTAGATAAAGTGAAGTCAAATTGTATAATATGGATAGCTAATGTTATAAGGAAATGCAATAAAAAGTTGTTTTTTGAAAATATTTTGAAATTTACGAATTTTAACATTAAAGCTTAGGTTTCTATTCCATATTGATGTGGAATAATCTATAAATAATTTACCTTTTCACTTTGTGAGAACAGTTCCCTTTCAAACGGGGCAATTTCTTCCAAACATTGATCCCAAAACAGTACTAGATTAAAGAGTATCAATAAAATACTGTAGGAGGTTTTCGTAACAGGTTGTAGAAACTGAATAAAAGTAAAATTTATTCCAAATTTAGGCATAAAATACTTTACTAAACGAGCCATGTTAATCAAGGGTATTAAGTCCCAGAAGTAAATCATGTGTTCATTGCGGCTTTCTTCGGGTGGGAACTGTAAGAAAATAAAGTAAAATCTATAAATTAGGGGATACTGGTTCAGATTTCTTAGAACATAATTAATTAAAACTTGCCTGTAAAACAGCATCATTATCAATTCCAACTCTTTTAAAAACACTAAGAACTGCTTGTGTCATTCCTTGTGGATTTTTTAAGGTATCAATAGTAATGGGAGAATCTTGCAAAAGTGCATTCCAATTTGCAACAAACTGTTCCATAGTTACTGAAATATAAAACATTATCAAAGTAAACTTTATATTTATTTTAATTGCCTTATCAGTTAATGAGTAAGAAATATTGAAAACATAATTTTTAACAATTTGAATGGACGATTGTACCAAAATATCTCAGGTATTCTTCATATTGGTGTTTTTAAAAACATATTTGCAAAAATTTTAGTTATATTTAAGTAGCACACTTTCAATATTACGATCACTAATAATGTAATTGACCAGATTTTTGCCCAAATAGTCTAAGGAGATTGTGGAGGAATATATACCAGCCCTAATACAGTAGAGAAGAAATTCCTCGCGTTTTTAAATCCACCTTCGGATACATAATTGACTACTTACGTTTCTCCATATTTATGAAGTGGAATAGAGACCCTTCGCAATTGCAAATTTATCGTAATCTTCGTTAATTCAAATTCAGTTTTATGTTTCTCAAACTAGACAGATACAAACATACTTTTAACACAATTCTCTCGCTCTCTGCCTGTGCCCAGGAACATTATAGATATATACTCTAAAGAGTGGTCTGTGCTGTGCTAACTCTAATATCCATATCATATTCAGTACAACAAATCACTATTTTCAAAATTTGAAATATATTACAATTAACGGTCGAGTACAGGGTTGCACAACCACCATCCAACCATGAACAAAACACAGAATACTTATACCCAACAGAACACAATACATGTGGAGGCATGTCAAGCGCTGATCATGCACAGGGTTGGATTTCGTACCATGTACATACTATCCATTTTTATTTTATACTAATACTCTTCATATTACGAGAGCGTGTCAGTAAAGTAACCTTAGCACAGTAAGATAAAAGAACGAAACTTATCTTACTGTGCTATGGTACGCAATCCATTTTGTCGTGACAAAGACAATATTGTCGAACTGATAAACTTGGAAGAGGAGTAAATTTTGCTTAAACTATTGTTGATTTTAATGACCGTTAATTTAGTACCGTCAAACGGTGTCAATAGGAATGCAGGGATGAATAGGAAAATAATCGGGATTGAAATTAATGGTAATAATACTCTGCAAATCTACTACCCATAAAAATATGTAAAAAATGGCAATAATGTGTAGTAGAATAGTTAATTTTTGAACTGGGAAAAAGGTATTAAATTATAAGCCCTTGCCATAAAGTTATAAGTAAATTGTCCAAACAACATTCTGAAGTTCTTGTTTCAATTGCCCGCTATTGTCTATAATGTTATCTGGTTATATTGTTTTTGTGATTAAATTTGTTACAAAACACCTATCTGCGAGGATCGTGTTTATTTGTATGTGTGTATAATTTCAGAACAATTGAAAGACTACTTTTAATCATAAATAATTTATTGATGACTAATAATTTATGACCACACTACGAGATTACGCGTCGGGGTTTTTTAGGTACGGCTGTGGGGTCAAAAGGGACAGGGTATTTAATAAATAGGGACGAAGCAGTGTGTCCAAGTGTGTCGAGAGTCAAGAGATAGTAAAAGGGACTGCCACTTGATTTATGAAATAATTTAAATAAAAGATCCAAAATCAAAAAGAAACCGGCAATCTGTCTTTTTAAAATGAAAACAGAAAGAGTAGGTGACATGAATAAAGATAGCGAAGAAGATGTACGTAAATACTTTGCAAATAATATAATTATTACATGAGGCTATAACTAATATTCTGATAACGAGAGAACTGATTTTAAACTAAATAAATGTTATTTTATAGACTGAGTAATTTCCCAATCTACCAAAATTGTGACAGTCTTGACGGTTTTCCCCTATCATGCCAAGCCAATTATCGTCCCTATTAACCCCATTTCGTATTTAAATAGGGACGACATTTTAATTTCAAGAAAGATATAAATGTGGTTGTTTTATTTGATTTGTGTAAATCCTTCCAGAATTTTCAGAATGAGGCTCAACTTTTGATACCAAAATCAATATAATAATATTAGTCATGATAAATTTACACAAAGTTCACTTAGGAGCCCATTCAACCCATTCCACTATAATATCGTTTTCAACATGCCTAAATCCAACCCTGCTTTTGCATCTGCTCATGTCAGATCTTTATAATTCATTATTAATTAAGGAACTCTACATTGCATTGTTTGTTTTTAGAAATATAGAATAGTACAGTTGTATAATGTATGTCATCTATAATCAAATATATACAATATGTATATATTCTTTACTACCTCTACTATTCTATAATCAAAGACTGCATTAAATTGAAGATAGACATTTGACATTTGAATAATTATGAGTTTTGACAATGTCACACTTGCTGTTTGTTTGCTCTACACATTGCTTCTAGTATTCTATTCTAGCACAGATTTATATGTATATACGGGTGTATTCTAGACTAGTCACAGAACACAATACTCTTCTAGTTTAGAAGCAAGAATTAAGAACAAAGTACAAAAGTAACGTATTAAACTAATTCATTCAGAGGCTCCGAGCCTCCGACTCGACAAAAATACTGTTTACTTTTAGCTAATTATCTATCACGTCCCATAGCAGTGCTAACAGAATTTATTTATGTAATGTTAAGTAACTCACTTTTGGTTTAGGAATTTTTTTGTAGTAATTATTAGTTTAGTATTGTATCGATATTTTGGGTATAAAGTATATAATTTGTTATTTGTAAAATTTAGTTGCTTGTATAAAATTCCATCATGAATAAAGAAAAAAAAGATCCCGACTATCCAGTTGAATTGGAAAGTCAATTTATAATGAGACTTCCAGAAGAACCAGCAAAAGTGCTCAGAGACTTAATAAAATCCGGTGAGAATTTTAAAGGTAGACTTTCAGTAAATTTAGAAAATGACATGAGGCATGGGGAGGTACGATTTGATCATTGGTTATTACATGCTAAAGTTGTGGATATGCCAACCATAACAGAATCCCTGAAAACTATTGATAGAAAAAGTGTTTACAAAACTGCAGATATATGCCAAATGATGATATGTAAAGATGAAATTGACCATACAAGTGAAGAAGAGTTGCCTAATAAAAATAAGAAAAAAGATCCTTTAAAAGTTGATAAAAAATTTCTTTGGCCACATGGCATTACTCCTCCAACAAAAAATATTAGAAAAAGACGTTTTAGAAAAACCTTAAAAAAGAAATGTGCAGAAGCTCCAGAAATAGAAAAAGAAGTGAAAAGGCTTCTAAGAGCAGATAATGAAGCGATTAGTGTTACATGGGAAGTAATTAAGGAAGAAAATGACAATCCAAAGAATGAAACTGCAACATCCAGTAAGCCTAAGACAAAGAAAAATCAATTACTAAAAACACAACAAAATTTAAATAACCAGTCCAAAGTTGAAGATATATTTGGTGGGGCAGTTAGTGACAGTGATGTAGATGATGACAATATTGATATAGAAGATAGTAGAATGTCAGCATGTGATGATCAAATGTCAGACTCAAATTCTGTTCAAGGGTCTGATTATAAGGGGAGACAAATAGTGACCCAATTTAAATCTGAAATGTTTAGCTCCCACAGTATGGCTAGCAATATTGCTACATCTACAGTAATGAATAAGAAGACTCCATTGGCTTCAAGCAGCAGTAGCTATAAGGATCAATACCAACAAGATTTTAATGATAGTACTTCTCAAAATGTGAAACTGCAACAACTTACAGCTGAACTTGAAGAACTTAAGCTTAGGAAACATCGAACACAACTTGAAATTTCAGGACTTCAAAATATGACATTAAAGCAAAGGTTTCAAGATATTTTACATACCCTTAACAATGATATTCAGTTAAAAGAAATGGAGATTAATAGTTGTAATAAATAATCTTGTAAACTATTAAAAGAAGTGCCCAGATGTGCATCTTGCAAAATATGTATATCAAATAATGAAAACAACTGATGCCTGAAGTATTTAAAATTTGACAGTTCTTTTTAAATTTAAGTTAGTAAATAGATTTAAATAATAATGGCTATGTTCTAAGCACTTGTAGCAGATGTTTCATTAATGGGCTGGCTCTACTAAGGAAATTTCACAAATTCACAGAATATAGAAGTGAAGTAAAAATATTATAGTCTCTGGAGGCTTATTGGTCTTTTCTTCTTATATAATACTAGTTGAGTGGTTGTTGCAGATGTGTATGTGTATCAGGGAAATTGCATCATACATATGATATCCTCAAAAGAAATGGCTACTGTTTTTTACCCCAATTTTATTGATATTATACACAGCACAGCAAGATTGTTAATGGGGTCACATGGGGCATTTCATGAAAGTATTAATATAATTTTAAATCTTACTAGGAGTGCCTGCTCAATTATGCTGCCATATGCTTCTACTTCAATTTGTAAATATGTTCCATCCAAAAATGTTACCAGATATTTTGTATGATTGACAATACTTAAGTGTTCAAAATGTTTTTTTTTTTTCAAAATAAGATTGTGAGAAAAAATGAGTGGTATGTAATCATAAATAATATGTAATGATCTCAGTGCAAACATTTTTAAATTTTTATCTATAATTCCTAAAGATGTCATGCTCCTAAAGATGACAAGGGCAAGCACAGCTGTCCACTGTGGAGAAGTGAGTGCATTCATATATGTCCATTTGGAATGGAGCTGATATTCTTTTCACGAAGCTGCTTCTTCCTAACCATACAGTGATACATTTTTTAATATGTATTGACCCATAGAGTAATTTAAATATTTATCATCTTGAGTCTTTCCTAAAAACTAAATAAATAATTATTTATATTTATGCTTTAGACCTTAAAGCATTGATATAACTGATTATTTTTTTTTCTGAAATCAATGTTAGATGTATCGGTTAGATTCATAATTTATTTCTTTAAAAAAATGATTTACATTATTTTTAACCATTCCAACTAAGCTTTATGCTTATATAAATGGACAATAGTTAAATGGCTTATTTAAACCCAGAAACTCATGCTTTGCGGTCCTTACTCTAAGCCAGTGTTTTTCAACCTTTTGCATGACACGGCCCCTTTAGTATGAAGAAATGTTTCGCGACCCCCCCTACCCGTGGCTTTTTTTCATATATTTTATTTTGAGACAAATATTCAATCCAAAATATTTATTCATTTTTATAACAAGGGTTGTAAAACTCGCTTTATTACATCGAATGTGTCGCAAATAGATAGTAACAGAAATTGGTTAATGAAAAGCGCAGCCTTTGCATTAAGAGTTCTCATGAGTTTTTTTTTAATTAATTTGATATAGATGATTATGTCCTTTAGTTGACAATTTTCTTAATAATTCTTTTTAAACTTTATTGTTTTTTTCTGCAGTAGCTTTCCCAACCTTTTGCAACTCTTCGCATCAGAAGCATCGCGACCCCCCCGAAAGAGGCTTCCCCACGACCCACACGTTTAAAACCCTGCTCTAAGCCATTGGGATTTTGGCGTTTAAACCCTTACCCCAGGAATCTGCGTAAATCATGCAGTTGCATGTTAATAATCAAAATGATGTATATGGAAAACGGGATACTGTCAGTGACAGCATCTATTTTAATTGTGAAGTATTTAAATTCTTAAACTTTGTTAAAATGCATAACTCGTATACCTAATTATTAATGAAACAACACTGTAATCTACGCCATACACGCCACGGTCTACCGGAGAGGTTACCCGTATTGGTTTGCCTGCCCAGGTCAACCGCACGCCTGTAGCGTGTATCGAAACATTCCCAATACACGCTGTATTGGGGATGTTTCGATGTACCTGTTTTCAGTTCTTTTTCCGATGACATCGATTGAGGACGGCGACACTCTGGTATTAATAGTTAACTGGCGTAAAAGTTTTGTAAACATCCTACTTCCTACTAATACAAATGCGAAAGTTTATAAGTATGAATGTGTGGATGTTTTTTATTCTTTCACTCAAAACTGCTGAATGGATTAATGAAACTATAATATAGCGTACACATCAGAATAATATAGGCTATAATTTATAAAGATATTGTGTGAATTGTCCAAAATATAAAGATAAGGAGGAAAAAATCCACCATATGCGAGGTATTCTGACGTGCGCTACAAAAACCGTTAGAGGCAACTAACGGTTTTTGCAGCGCACTATGTTAACACATATAATATATAATGGAAATGTTTACCTTAAATAGTCCTACAAAAACGCCCGCGACAGCATATATCTATCTTTTATGTGTAAGCCATTATCGCCAAAATAGTGAACGATCTATTAATTATAAAGCGGAGCGAAGTTTGCCGGGCCAGCTGGTTGGTAAAAAGGAAAACTTATAGTCATTTTAATTTATTGAATGCATTGAAATTCGAACCTGGAGATTTCAGAAACTATTTAAGAATGGACTAGTTAAAATATCTGAAACTACTTGCAATGGTTACCCCATGTTATGAGAAATAGTACTAGAGACAGACACTAGAAAACAACTGACGCAACCTGCGCAGGCAACCGGAAGTAGACATGGAAATTATTGCTACTTTTACTTCATTTTCATTCTATGAAATTATGTATTTTTTTCACAGTGATTTCACATGGAAATTTCACAGCCAATGATATTTTTTCGCAATGCTCTAATCTCACACTTGCTACCGCCTGCTACTGATAATGAAGATTGAATTATGATCATTGACGCTGCTATATGAATTAGAATCAGATTTTTGGCGGGAACATATAAAGTGACGTTGCTTTTTTGGATAAATTTTATAAATTTATGCTGAGTTCAGTTTCATTTATTAAACTTAATATATTATCTACTCGAACAATAATATATTTCGACACTGGCGGAAATAATTAGTAATATAATGGCTGGGATTTTTTTATAATGATTCTAAATAGATGCACTTATTTTTTTGTAAAACCCTAATTTAAAGTTTAATCCAGTCAGTGAAGAAATACATAAATATATCTATTTAAAATACAATTATAATTAAACATAAACACTATCAACTAACACAGATAATGATTGGGCATGGTAGCTTCGGGGATTATTTGTGTAAGAACGCGAAGCAACGGAAGGCGTTGTCACTGTGGCGGAAACCAGGATTCTGCCTCGCATACGCTTGTGCAGTGCCCGCCGTGGGAACCTGAACGAATAATCCAGACACAGTGCATTGGATGGGATCTATCCTTACCAGCAGCCGTTTTGGCAATGCTAAGATCCCCTTCGGAGATGTCGCCGCCATGGTGCTGGTGCGCCTCGTCACAGCCGATCAGCAAACAGTGATCCCCTACCGTGAATGGGGATTTTAGAGTCGCGTCCCCCGTTTATACCTGTGTGCCCATAGATACTGCTTCAGTTTGTGTATGATTCGAGTTCTGTGTAGGGTAAAACAAGCGTGGGGGACACGGCTTACAAAACTCAATCCCCCACCCTGGGCCAAAAGCTGGGTACGCCCCTGACTAAATGTAAAGTGAAGTTTACTGCAATATATTAGTGAAAACCGCACCAAAATCGATTAAGCCGTTTCTGAGATTAGCGCGCACAAACGCAGAGACAAACAGACATACAAACAAAAATTCTAAAAATAATTGCTTTGGGTTTTATTGCTTTTATAAAGGCCCCCAATAATACTTTTTCTCAAATACCTTTTATGTACAGACAGCGATCAGTTACATTTTTATTATACATAATATGTATAGATAATTTCGTTAAAAAAACAAATGATTTTGTGATCTGCTACAAAACCATCGCAAAGAAGTTAATACTTTAAGCAATTAAGATTAAAGTTTATTTTTAAAACACTCGCCCAGCTAATCAATGTCAAAAAGCGACGAATCCGTAAATTATATTTTGCTCTTTCTAACACGACTAGACTTAGGCATTTCAATAATCGTCCTTACTCGTTCGCTCTTTTGGACATCGTGAGTCTTCGATGTTGCGATTGCGAAGTAGCAGAGTATGATTTTTAACAGACTGCATCTAGGCCCGTAGCAGGTGCGACATATGAAAAAGCATTTCATATGATTTTTAACATGCTACTTGTTAATAATGCCATGCCTAACCTGCCTAACGAATATATGCACACACGTACATACACCTCACAGCTATACGTATACCGGACGCTGTCATTTGAAAAATATGATTTTCGATTTTGCGCCGGTCGACTGCGCACGGTAAAAAATGCACATGTCTTTTCTGTGACCATAGCGGAGCGTGTGTGGGGTCCATAAGTAAGTCTATGTCACAAGTTTTGTCGCCTAGTAACGTACGACAAGCAAATACAAAAACAGTAATGTGATTAGAAATTATTAATAGACATACGAAATTAGTCGGTAGGTGAATCAAACAGATAATATAAAATGGTTACTCTACCAGAAAAAGCATCCGATATTGTGAACAAAATTGTAGCACAATCCAATGAAAATACTTCGCGAACTATATTTTTAGTTGGAAGCAAGTCAGCGGTAAGTTAACTTGTACGTGTAAACCACTGATGTAAACGCATAGATATTCTTATTTTATAATCAAAATCGAGCACTTACTGGTATATTATCTTAATTTAGTGACAATTCCAAACGATTGTTTTACAAGTCCTAAAAAAACAAACAAATTGCTAATCTAAGCTAACAATACTTTTATGTTTGTAATAAGCATATTCTTTTAAAATAACCTAATTTAAGGGTAAATCAACTATCCTTTGCAACTTCCTTGAGAAAAATGAAGTACCTCGAGAGACACTTGTGCTAGAATATTCATTCGGCAGAAAATCTGGTCAAAAACAAGGGTTGGAGAAGATAATATGCCATGTCTGGGAATACGGCGGTAAACTGGAATTATTAAAGAACGTTTTATCCTCAGTTCCTTTACATAGGAAAAGCTACTTCTATGTAATTATAGATTTAAGCAAAATCAAGACCATTTGGAATACACTTGAGACGTGTGTCGAATGTATAAAACCATATTTGGAGAAAAATAGTTCACAGGAGTTAATATTAATAGGCGGAAAGTATGACTTATTCAACAATTATGGTGAGACAAATATATAATGCACTACTTTTTGTTAACGAAACATACATACATTTACAGTAGGTGTTCTGTCCCGATTCTCATACTTAGATACTTTATTTCTCAGTATGTATAGCTAATTCAACGTTTAATGTATGAATAATTTTAATGTAGTTATTGTATAGATAAAACAATTGGTATTTTTCAGATAGTGAAATAAAAAAAATAATTTGCACGAGCATAAGAAGTGTGGCCCTGATTAACAATGCCCATGTAACATTTTATTCATCAAAGGAGCCACAGCTAATGCGGAAAATGAAGGAAATGTTACATAATGCCGCTTTTGGAAATGGTGTAGTGATAAAAGAAAAAAATGTCAACTTTGCCAAACCACTAGCAATACCAAAGGGATTCGATTCCTGGGAAAGTATTGGGGTCCCCAAATCTTCGATGGATCAGGCATGTATAACGTTCTAAGTACAAACAAAATTATAGATCCGGAACATTCAAGTTCTTGAACTTTATTCTGTTGTTATTTTTGCCTGACCGACAGAAGGGTAATGTTACTCGCGGGTATGTATGTACATATGTCCGTTCCATTGTGACCACCTGCAGGCTAAACGGTTTGTTCGCGCGTGGGGTGTAATTCGATTCGTAATCAGTCAGTCGGATAAATTTGTTAAAACCTATTTTTTTAATTTTAAATATTATCAATCCTTGTTTTATAACAAGTAGAGGGGGAGTAGAGGGACCGATTAGCCTGACTTTATCTAAGTACTTTTAAAACATTCTTTTTTCCGATATCAAGTGACCGTTACCCATAGGCATCTGCACCAAGCGAATGGGTCTCAGATGCGTTGCCTACCTTTATTGGACAAATTAAGGAAATGTTGTAATAGACAGAGAATTTCCTTTTCCTATTCATCCCCTACTCGTCCAATTCTCTTCCCATCCTACCCTTATTAGGAAAGGATGGAAATGGGAAGACGACAGAAATTAGGCCTCTAGCACCTCACTCATGAGGCGCAAGCCAGAATACTTCCACTTCACGACTGTCTTTTATAAGATCGTGGTATTTCAAGTCGGGTCGGCTTATTCGTGCAACTCATGTTGTAGGCTCAACAGTTGTTGAACAATATCTGACTACATACATCCTTTTCTTCTACGAATTTCTTAGTTTCGCGTTTAGTAAGCATTAGTATTATCCATTGCTAATATGATTTACAACAGAAACCACCAAAATTAAGATGACCATCAATTACAAAAGAGTTTACTCTGTTGTAGAAGTAATGTAATTCGGGCAAGGGTTGTATGACCTTGTGATCATAGTTTGCAATTTACTATTTATAACCGATACTAAAGTTAAAGACGAATGATATGCCCGTTTTGATCATATAAACAAGTAACATGAATATTTTTTACGCAGTTATCTTTAATAAAATAACGGGAAGTTAATCCTATGAGGACGAATATTTTTCCATTTTGTTCGCAAAATATTAACTTTAACTTTTGTAACTCTGTATTTTTATATCGCTTGATAACTTACTAATTCTTATATCTTATATTCTCCAGGTGAAAATGAGGCACGTGACACGAATACCGCTAGAAGTCGAAGCTAAAGAGATTGCAAGTTCTGATTTGCAACGCTCTCACCCTGAGCCAATTTTGGACTCGCTTGCCGCTTTGGAGTACGAGGGTATACGAAACATGGAATCATTTGATCCCTCCATAAATGACTATTTAATGTGTTTATAATAAACGGAAATTATTACTCAGTATCTCAATTATTTTACAACCAATATTGAGACACATCTGTTACATCAAAGAAATAAATATGTTAAGTTAAGGATGGTTTCTTCTATAATCGACAGTACGGGCTATGGTAATGGATACTCACATAGCTTTAGTTATACAAAAACCTGACTCCTGATCCTGTCGACCAATGATATTTCTAACCGATTTCAAAAAGGATGAGGTTAAAAATATCATTGTTCTGTACTTTTTGTGTGTTACGTTAGAACTCCTCCTCTTTCTGGTGAACCGATTTCGATGATTCTTTTTTTATTCCACAGCTAGTGCTTGTCATATGGTCCCATTTTTTTAGTCAAGATCCGACCAGTAGTTTTTGAGTTATTCTTAATAATGCATATTTTGACAAAGTTGACTTTCTTGGCTTGTAGGTCAAACTATAGGACGTACATAAAATGAAGTAGGTATGAAAGAATTGTAGATCTTTAAAAATGAAAAATAAAAGTCAGCGATGGATATCTCTATCTTCTACGGTTATCTAACAATAACTACTTTTTTCTTTAGAACAATCATTTAAAAATAATGCGCTATTTACGACCCTATTGATTCGTATTCAGTATTAATTCTTATCCAAATTAATATGCTTGTAAGCTAGAGCATTTAATGTAGATTATAACTGCCTGTTACACCATAACCTTCTGACAGATTATTTAAAAGATATCAAAAGTTTAAACTACATAGTAAGTAAAAACAGACTCCAAAGTATTTTCTACTTTTTAGTGCATTTGTTGTTTTTGAATATATTTATTTTTAATTCGGTGTTGTTTTTGTTTAAAATTTTGTTTTATACTTATAGGTACTACTTCTCTGTTTTATAGCATTGCTGCTAACGCAATCGTGTCGCATTAATTTGGTAATTGTCTATTTAACATTTTTGTATCCAGTCGTGTTACTCCCGATGAGGGTTGGCGTCAGGCTGGCGGCCAGCCGTAAAAACTGTACTCAAAAACCTATATAGTATGTGCTGCAATGGTACTGTGCCGATCCCACATAAGTGGGAAAAGGGCAGGGAGATGATGATGATGATGTATCCAGTCGTGTTACGAAACCGTTACGAGAGCATTAAAATACTATAAATGTTTAAGGGTAGGGACTGCGGAACATACACAACATTGCCGTGGGTTCAAATCCGCCATTCGACTATTGTCGTCAACCATTTCTAACCAAGTTTTAGCTTTATTGGGAATAGTTAAGAGATCAGTAAAATATTTCGAAAATCCACTTATATTTCATATACACGTCCGATGAGCGTTGGCGTCAGCCAACTTAATTTTGCTGCAAGCATAAATTTATATACCACCAGATACCGCGTTCCATACAAATTCAACATCCAAAAGTCATGATACATCATAAAACTAATTACTTGTTAAATGTGTATTTCGTACACT
>JWHW01034861.1:123968-135208 GCA_000931545.1 Papilio glaucus | reverse complement strand
TATAAATAATTCTTTAAGTTTTGGTATCAGTTCAACAGTAAAAAGATATGATAATATTGACAATACTATCAAAATAATAAGTGCTAACATTTTCCGATTTTTATATCAACTAAATAATGTAAAAATTTCAAAAGCAAAATCACTACTTTTTATTTAATATCATATTAACATTAATTTATTAGGTTATTTTTTGATTACAAAAAAAAATTGTCATAGTCTTGTTTACAACAGACAAAGAGACAGCATATAAAATTCTGATAAAATGTTTTAAAATGTCAAAGCAGAATAAAGAGGACGTGGAGGACGTAAAAGATTTTACAAGATTTGAATAGTCTATTTATATAGTTGGATCATTTTAACAGATCACATTTTGACATTAATTATCACTAGTGATTATTACATTTGCAATTTTAAATTTGGAAATTTTAAATACATAACTCGTTATCACCATTAACATTTAGCATTGCTTGAACTACTCAGCTTAAACAGGGAATATCTTCAACAATTACGTGGAAAATGGGAAAAAAAGCTTTTATTTACACTGTACATCCAATTGCATCGTTGTTTCAATGGTGATATTTAAAATGACGATGATTAAAAGAAACGTGAAGAAATATACACGATGACTTCATTCGTCGTCGTCGTTTCAGCCAATATCAACAACATCTGTTGCACGAATAGGCCGGCTAGACCGGTGAAATACCATGACCTCACAGAAAACAGGCGTATACATAAGTAGAAGTACTCTGCGTTTCGTCTGAGTGAGGTGCCGGAGGCCTAATTAAAGTCCTCTTCTCCTTCCCACCCTTTCCTCATAAGGATATGATGGGAACGGGAAGAGGATTGGGCGGGGAGAGGGTTAACGGGGAAAAGGAAATATCCTTTTTCCTGTCTATCCTCCCCTCTGTCCATTAAAGGTAGGCAACGCATCTGCAACACATTTGCTTGTTGCGGATGTCTATGGGTAGCGCTCACATAACACCAGGTGAACACCGCTTGCTCGTTTGCCACCTGAAGGTGGCAAATATGGTTGAAACCATAATAAAAAATCCATTCCACTCCCATTGTTCGCCACAACGATCGGTCACCTCCTCGGCTCCATCGGCGTTCATCCTGTGGGCTCCTGCAGATCACCGATCCATCGCGTGGGAGGCGACCGACGCTGCGTCGATCTGTACGTGGCCTTAATTCTAGAACCTTTCGGTCCCATCGGCTATCCCTTTTGCGAGCAATGTGTCCTGTCTATTTTCTAAGGTCTATTTCTTCGGGTAATGTCAGTTACCTTGGTTCTATTGCGGATCGCATCATTACAGATGCGATCGCGCAGAAAGACTTAAAGCATTGTCCTTTTAGTTTAACTTTAAATTGTCCCTTTAAGTGACTTTGAGTCGTCTAATCCCGTCGGTGCTCGCAGTCAGGCACCACATCTCAGTACCGTAAGACATCACTAGCAACACATATTAGTCATAGACTTTCGTCTTGAGACACTGCCTGCGGTAGATGTTGGGACAAGAGGATACCTCGCAACTTCTCGAAAGCTGCTCACCCATCTGAATCGGATTTAGCGATTCACCTCCTCCTCGAAGTCAGACCTAATTAACTGGCCAGTTTTTCCCAGGTAGACATACTCATCGACAATTTCGAAAGTATGGCCTCCGGTGGTGGCTATTGGAGTGGGTAGAACATGAATGTTTGACAACTTTTATCTTATCCATATTAATTTTGAGACCAACTTGTTCGGCTACTCTATTGAGGTTGTCAAGCATCGCACCGAGTTTCTCAGCCGAGATTACGATATCGTGGGCAAACTAATAGTATATTAGTATGTAGTCATATTAGTATATTATACTATATTCGTATATTATATATAAATGATAGGATTAAATATAGCATAATAAGGGAAAAGTGTGTCTTAAAAGTGGATGTTGTGACTAGAATTGAGAAAGGTATGCTTCGGTGGTTCGGGCAGGTGGAAAGGATGAATAAAGAGAGAATAACGAAACAAATTTATGTTGCAAAAGTGAGTAGCAGTGTTGGTAGGGGACGCCCTCAGACAACTTATATCGATCAGATTAGTGGTTTACTAAAAGAACTAAAAGTTCGATATGACGAGCACCCATTATCGTCGATCATATATGCATAGATATATGAATGTAGAAGAAGCGAGAGAGGTGTGACAGGATCGTGCCAAATGTAAATCCACAATCTCTGCCTACCCCTCTGGGCTATGGGCGTGAGCGCATATTTATTTATTTTATTTTATTTATCTATGTATTCGCCGTTGATGTGAATGCCGAGTTCTTTCCAGTCCAGGACCTTGAAGACTTCTTCCACCGACTCGGTGAAGAGTTTCGGGGAAATAACATCGCCCTGTCTTACACCGCGCTGTTGTACCATTACTTGATATATTTATGGCAGGTCTGTGCTTAAACAAAATGATTTACTTTGACAAATTATGTCACTGTCATGTCATCTAATCTTACCTATACTTTTTTAAAGTTTGGGATAGAGATTACCAGAGTTTACTACTTTAACTTACTTTCATTTCGTTTTTACTTTTCTAATAAAGTTTCATGTTCTTATCCATCTATTATGTACTTCATGATATATTATTTAATTTGTGTCAGTTCATAAAATTTCTATTTAGCTTATGTATTTTATCCCAATAAACAGACAAATAGAGTATATTTCGCACTGAGTATCATAGCGCATATAACATTAAAATTTCACAAAACCAGGCGTACGTTGTGCAAAGTTTCATTTCTACTTTATTTACATTGAACAAAATGAGTACTTTGGATGAAATAGAAGAGGAAGCAAAAGCCGCTGCAGAAAAAATGGTTATGAATATGATGCAAAGGCCTGGTCAGCTAGAAAAAGTCTGTATACTTATATATACACTTCTCCTTATTTTAACTATAAAATAATAGTCAACATTAATGGTTTTATAAGTCAGTTCATTGGAAAAATTTGTTGTTGAGTGTACATATTACATGTTGTAAACCAATTTAAATTTCTACTTAGGTAGAGCAATACAAAAAGAGAATAACACATAAGAAAGCATCAATTGAAGCTCAGTTGAAATCGGCAGTTCAAGGCAAATTGGATGGTGTGAGTGTTGGCCTCAAGCAGTTACAGGAATGTCTTGATGATGTTCATCAAATCAGTTTAAAGTATGCAGTGTTTAATATCATATTTTTTTATGTTATATGGCATATTTGTGTGTTTTTTACAATTTGGGACTGACACTAAGTCATTCAAAATAATGTTAACAAAATCTAAAAAAATTGTAATAAGGAACCAGGAATTAGGTATTCCAGCTCTTAAAAACCAGCTCTTGAATTAATTTGCATCTCGTAATGCTTTTGTTGGGTTTAGTGGCTGCGATATGCGATTTTAAGAAAAATTATATATGTATATGGACTTAACATTTTTTTTATAGGTTGAAGCATCCGAAAAAATTATATAAATTTCCCTTTTTTCCTCTATCTATTGAGGCAGTATCTTGTTCTTAATAGTTTATCTTAGTGTGTACAATATGGTTTACTACATAACACTTGTAAAATAGTCCCACTCCATCTCTTCCTTTCCCATTTTTTCTCTTGAATTTGAGAAACTCTGAAATACTACATATTTCCGTCTGTGCTTGTGTTTATAATTATGTTTCTCATGAATGTATTAAGATTATTTACATACTTCTGTAATTTTAAAAAAAGTTGAGATTATTTTAGAATGGATGAACTTGAAGAGCTTTTTAAAAGTGTTCCACCACTTGTTGCATCACTTCAAGCAGTTAGAGAAGAGGATTCTCGCCACTCCCAGTATGTTACCGCTATGGACAGCCTAAAACATATATTCACTGTTCCTGAAAGTGTGGCCAAAACAAAACAGTGGATTGGTGAAGGAAAATTACTGCATGCTCATCAGGTGACTATTGATTTAATTTAGTGGAAAGATTTTGATTTCATAGAACATAAGGCTTAGATTTAAAAGATCATGAATGTTATGTATTGTTTATATTGTAGTGCCTTACTGACCTGGAAAATTCAAGAGACGATTTACTATATGAATTGCATAGACTACCAAACCAATCTTCACATGACAAGATAATGCTGAAGGCATATTTCGAAGATGTCGAAATGGTATCAAATCTGCTTGAGAAGCAAATCAAGTTGATCTTAGCAAGAACTTTAAACACAGTACGTAAAGAGCCCACAGTTATTGTGACAGCATTGCGGATCATAGAGAGAGAAGAGAAGAAAGATCAAATGGCTTTGCAGGTGGTTATAATTTTATACTTTTAAAACAAAAAAATTGTTGTTCATATTGAAAGTATAGTTTTATTGTTGTTACCAATATTTTTACTCTTTTCAATAAAAATTGTGATTGTTGAATTTGTTAGACAATCCACTTACCAGCTAGTTATAATTCTAAACAGGAGAGTGATCATTTGGTCACATATCAGTGATAAATTGTTGAATGCGCTGCATTTTATTATCATGTCTAAGAATTAATTTCATTTTATATCTAATGCAACAATGTTTTTTAAAAGTACATCCATTTTCAGCAACAAACACAATCTGGTTTCATGCCCCCTGGCAGACCCAAGAACTGGAGGTCGAAAGCATTCGAAGTTTTAGAATGTGCAGTTGCCCAGCGAATTGAGGGAACACGTGTAGATGAAAGAGAAGATAATAAATTATGGCTGATAAGATACTTGGAGCTAACTCGGCAGCTAATATTAGAGGATCTTAGGGTTGTGAAGACTCTTTGTGTGCCCTGCTTCCCGCCACACTACAACATAGTCAATAAATATGTCGATATGTACCATACATGTTTGTCTTCTAGTGTGAGTACTAAAAAATGTCTCACATAATTTTAGGCACATAGATTAATGGAAAATAGATGGGAGCATTCAAATGATCAAGGTTACTTGATAATAAATGACTACCATCGACTAATTACATAAATATGCAAAAGTAAAAAGAGTTGCAGATCATCATCATTTGGATAAGAGGAGGATAGGTTCCATCCCCCCTCTCTCCACCCACTTCTCTGCGGAAGTATGAAAAGGGGATGGAACCTGTTTTGCACGATTTACATAAGTGCTGACATAAATATGTATGTTTAAAAATCCTTCATAAAAAGTTTATAAACAATACTATCATAAATGGCGATAAGTTCAAATGTAATTCTGTGACAGACAATAAAATGTGGTATCTTTTTAAATGTTATTTATGTGTTAGTTGTGGGTGGGCGTATTACTTATCAATGGATGACTGTGATTTTCGTCTCATCACTTGTTATAAAAAAACTCATACAAATCCTTATATAGTTATCGCAGAATAATGGTCTTATTTTCATAACATTAATGGATAAGAATATAATTATGAATGTGTTTAATTGATTTAAAAATAGCTAAACTCTAATGCTAACACTACAACATAACAAGTAACATCAAAGTAATCCAATCCAATCCAGCTTATTCCACTTTGATCACCTGAGTCACATGACTTGTGTGATCAAAGTGGAATAAATAATGAATTAAATTTATTTCTTATATCACTTGGGTATGTAGGGTTGACCATTATTTCTAGTAATTAATTTGTCTCCTTATACCATCCATTATGTAGTGGAAAATTCTTACATTTATTTAAGTTTCCTAATTTATTTTTCAAATCGATCTTTGTTATGTTCATAGTGTTCAGCAGTGAACCATTGTTGCCTAAAAAATAAAATTTATTATTTTTAGTATATAATAAGTTATTCATTTTTAGCCACTAAAAACGAATAACTTTAATTGAATATAATTGAATTAGATACAGATATAAATGTACATTATAAAAGACTAGATATAAATTCCATTATTTTTCTTTGTTGGAAAAGCATTGATTTTTAAAATATTCAAATTTTTTAGAGTTGCAAAACAAGGAAATTTAATTTGAAGTAAATATAACAAAACCCATAAAGGAGGAATGATTGAAAGAATTATTAATCAACAAAATCTGATAGCAAACATATGAAAATTAATAAAACGCTTATTACGGGGATGTAGATAGATTTAAGAATTCTATTTTAGATCTGGGCGATATAAAGACATAAATGAATAACTGAAAATTAGACTGATCCCTGTGATTTGATTCCACTAAATAAATTTCACACACAACTATACAACTCTGATCTCCAAGGTCATCAAAGTAGAATAAACCATCCAAGCATATTAATTATATTACTTTGAAGTTACTATTGTGTACAAACGATATATAGCGAATTCGAAAAATGCTTATAATAGTTAATTTTTTTTTTAAAACGTAGCTTCAAGACTTGGTTCAAAATGGTTTAGAAGGCAATGAATATGTGACACTGTTGTCTTGGATTCTTAACACTTATCCAGGACATGAGCTAATGGGCAGCGAGGAATTGAAAATTGACGTGTCCACCTTGCCCCCACTGCTCAGTGAAGAAAGTATGCAGAAACTGCAAGAGGAATATTTACAAGTAATTTATATATCTATATTTTACATCCATCAGTTCATTTGTTTGACTTTGATATTTTAATGAATCTTAATTTAATCTTAAGTTTAGTTTTATGGTGCTACTTTTTGGACTGCCTCATTTCAAATTATTTTAAAGAAAGTTTCTTTAGAAATTGTTTTATATAATATTTAATATAAAAAAGTATCGGTTGTTACGCCGCTAAGCGATGCTAAAACCACGTCATTTCACTCGCCCGCCCCCGGGAATTTAAGGTACACTACATCGACCGAGTTTAAAACCAATGAACATATGTTGCATAATGTTTTTGTGTGAGCCGTGTTATAATGCTTATGTTTAGAAAATGGAATGCAACTACATGGAGTGGATGGAGAAGACGTTGGAGTCGGAGCGCGCGGAGTGGGGCGGCGAGCGCGCGCCCGAAGCCGAGCCGCACACCGCCGCCTACCACACGCACGCGCCCGTTATCATCTTCCAAATGATCGACCAGAACCTGCAGGTTGACTACTATTCATTTAAATAGTAATAGTTAATTTAAATATTATTATTTATCTATATACCGACCTCGCGAGAACGGCGCGAAGCCGCTGGATGAGGTGCGCGGGGGTCCACATACTGTGGAAGGCATCGGGGAAGACCTATGTCCAGTATTGGACTGATATAGGCTGATGATGATGATGATCTGTGTGTTATATTTGTCTTCTCTTAGGCCAGGAATTTTTTTCCTCTCATTACTATCAAATAATGAATATTTTTGAAAAAAATGACTCAAAGTTACACAATACCAAAACCAGTGGTAGTATCTTATAACCGAAGTATCGTTATAATAGTATATTACTCACCATATATTTGAAATTAAAAATAAGTCATTATTCGAAAGGAGTTAAATAACTACATATTCTATGTAAATTTATGGTAGGCTTGTAAAATACTTGTATAATATTTATAAAACATTCGTACTTCAAATTTATTTAATTGTTAATACTTTTTAATAATCTGTTGTATATGTTTCGTTTTAGGTGACGGAAACAATAAGCAAAGAGATCACGTTCAAAGCATTGTTATTGAGCATTGATCAAGTCACCCGCTACGGCAATATGTATCGGGAAGGAGTCATTCAGTTTAAGGTAAATGGTTCCTGATTTAGTAACATGTTTTTTAGGCATCGATATAACGAATCTTTCCACGTAATCTTTTTCTAATTTTAAATTGTGCAATGAATTGTGTATAAATATACACAATGTTTAGAGCGCCAATAGCTCCGAAAAATTACGTAAATAAGTTAATTTGCGTTCCTCTAATGGGAAACAAGGCCGTAAGAACAAAACGCAAATAAACTTTTACCTCGAAGAAATAAACAACACAAGGATGCTTATAAAAATTATTCAATTTGAACAGAAAAAGAGTTATTAATTTCCAAGTTATAAGTGTAGAATTCGCACTTCGCGGACCGATCGCGTGTGGCGTACTTCACGCACCACATGATCACGATCGTGAACAACAGCGAGCAGCTGGCGCGGCTGGCGCAGCAGACGCAGGCGCGCCACTGGCCGCCCGGCCGGCACGACCCGCCCGCAGAGGCCAAGTTCGACGCCATGCTCGCCACATTCCAGGTATACCGATATCATATTACAGCATGACTACATCATACAAACACAATAACAATTAAGTAAATATTATCAATAGGCTTTCGAGGAAGGAGTAGTACACTCTTAAAAGGATACCTACGTTAATTATAATCCCAAGGCGTTGGAGACAGATACTCACAACAACAAAAAAAGTCACACATTATAGTGAACCACTAAAAATGTTTGATAAAATTATAATTAAACTTGTCCTGTGTCTCTTTTATTTAGAAATTGCGGGACGAGGCCGCTCAATTTCTTTTGGAGGAAGCATTCTTAGATTTGGAAGTGCATTTCGACGATCTGTTCACCCCAAAATGGCTGACGTCAAGTATACCAGTGGATACTATTTGTGTCACTCTTGAAGACTATTTCCAAGATTATAATCATCTTCGAGAGAAGAACTTCGAATATGTTATTAATGAGGCACAGAATTTGGTGTACAAGAAATATATAACAGCGATGCTATCTAAAAAAATGACGTTCAAGAGTGTAGAAGAAGCTCAACAGGGGGCTAATAAAATCGTAAAAGAAGCAAATCAAATAAGATCATTTTTCAAAAGGATTGCACCGGAAGGAGTTAATGTTGATTGGCCTTTTGAAGTTATAAAAACGCTCGCAGAGGTAGGTTACATATGTTTAAACTGATATATAATTTATTCACTATAAATTGTTTGTGACAAATAGACATTAATAACATTTTACAGTCTGTAGTTCCCTTTAATAAATGAGATTATAATTTTATATTATTAATTAAATATTTATGGGTCGGCTTGAAGTACTACGGCTTCACAGAAGACAGGCGCCTCCCTTTTTTTATCCTATCTGTGTTGCTTCTTCCTTATCTAATTAACAAATGCTGGAAAAACTTTTAACGGTTACTGCAGATGCGTTGTGGTAACAGATGAACTGATGCTTTTTTTGCTCGAAGAGCTCTTGCTTTTTCACTGAGGGTATTACTCGTTATCGATTACACGAAGCCCAAATATAATAAATCGCCGACCGGCTCAATGACCAATTCGAAAACGGTAACGATGTAAAGAGATGTCGTGTCATGTATAGCTTCCATATTTACAAAATACGGTTGTCGTAGGTGTTGCGGTGCCAGGACATGGAGATGGTGTCCCTGGACCTGCACGGCGTGACGGACAAGTGCCCGGACGTGTCGGCGGAGCAGCTGGCGCGGTTACTGGCTCTGCGCGGTGATGTGCCGCGTGCGCACGTGCGCGACACCGTCACTCACGTGCTCGCTACAAGACAACCGCCCCGAGCTCCCTCACATCCATCCCTCTTTAAAGACATCAAGTTCAATGATCGCCTCCTCGCGCAGTTTGCTCTATAACTCTCTCTTGGGTCTGGTCTGTCTCCTCGAATAAATTGCAATACAAACACATTTATGAGAACAAGTAAAACATACTATCTCATATTGATACAAATACACGCTAGTATCTATCCAGCTCGCCAACCCCGCATCGTTAGAGTACTGCTAAGCAGAGCATATGCCATTTTCTTTTCTGTGTCATCATACTAATTATTGAATCCATTGTTGAAAACCTTATGAAACCCGTTTTAGCAAACAAACGCGGCGAGGGGACTCAGTTTTTCCTCAACTGCACCAGAGTTAGGGTAATGTTTTTCGCGCTCATGTATGTATGTATGTATTTATGTACCCTCACTGACTTCATCGATTTTGAAGAGTGAGGTGTAATTTGAATTGTATTCTTCCCCGGACTGTCAGGTAATATGATGATGTGGTGAATAATGATAATCAAGTCAGGTAAGTCGTGTTTCCTTAATGAACTATTACTTGTTTCTTGATTAAACATTACTTGTTTAAATAAGCAAATACGCCGCCAGCAGTAACAGAGTGTTAGAAGCAGAGGCATAATTTTGTTATAATCTTATGCCTGCCTAATCTTAGTTAAGTATAATATTCACAGTTTAATGTATCTTTTATTAATCAATGTTATATATGTTATTAATGATAATTTATACTATGCTAGCTATGTATACCTGCGACTTCGTCCGCGTGGAATGAAATAAAAAGTATGAATCACTTCGCAGAATTTATAAAAGTTTAAATGTGTTTTGTTACAATAATTGGGTAAGGTGGCACCAACTTAAGTGGAAATTATTCATATTCGCCAGGCATTATGATAAATGCCCGCATTAATTATTTCTACCGTAACATATAAAAATAAAATATAAAAAAGCAGTATAAATTATATTTTGATATTACAAATAATTTAATTTTGTTTATCTGTATAAAGCTACATTTCGCCAGGCGTTTTTGCTGTTCAATTTTAAAATTCTAAAAATGTAATAACGCACTTGAACAAGTGCGTTATTACACACAATTAACGAAAGGAAAGAAAATGTTAATATTATTTTACTGCTTAAAGCAACCTTTGTCATATTGCAGATAATTAAAAGGCGTAAGCTTTTTCACAATTTTGGGGGTTTTTAACTTTTTACGCGGATCCCCAATTACTTTGCTTAAATTAAATTAATCTATTTGAATCCTTACCATAGTCGTTTCGGAGATTACCAGACACAGACAGACAGAAAAAAGATAATAATAATTGTATTTTTGTTATAAGTATTTTGGTATATACATCATGTGTATTGAGTATGGAAATTTTATTTTGATATTCTTTACAGACACTTCAATTTTATTTATCTGTATAGATATATGTTATACTCATACAAAATCTCTGGTTAAAAGTGTTCCAAAGACAGCGACAGTAACATTCACAAATGTCAAATGGTGTAAAAAGAATAGCGTAATTAAAATAATAAGATAAAAGAAGACAGCTAGCGTTTTACTTAAACACACTTTCGAGTTTTCACACTTCGATCGCTAATGGCATATCTGCTACTTTTTGTATTATATCATTGCATGTTATAGATTTTATTAAGGAAAACTATATATTTATTATTAAAGTACGTATTAGAGATTTTTTTCAATGTGTTAAACCTTCGACATTAATTTTAATTCATTATCATTATTTAGTTATATTAATTCTAATGTTGACATTACTGTAAAATACATTATAAAAATATTTGTGTCTATCTTTACTTTGAGCAACTATTGGTGGTAGAGTCGGTAACTTTAGCAGG
>JWHW01034861.1:96465-123881 GCA_000931545.1 Papilio glaucus | reverse complement strand
GTGATCGCGGACTTTTATTTAGCTTATATAAAGAGCTACAATTATTTCATAGATCATTTTAATGTAAGTCCTATAGTTTAGCCTAAGTAAGCCAAGAAAGTAAAATTCAACGTTATCATATTATGCATTATTAGGAATAACTCAAAAACTACCGGTCGGATCTTGACTAAAAAAAAATGGGACCAATCGACAAGCTTTAGCTCTCGAACAAAAAAAGAATCATCGAAATCGGTTCACCAGGAGCGGTGTTCTGAGGTAACAAACATAAAAAAATATACACACAAATTGATAACCTCCTCCTTTTTGAAGTCGGTAAAAAACAGTATATTTCCTTAGGCTTCTTGCACCTCTAATCATAAGACAAAACGCAGTAATACTTCTACTGCACGCCGGCCCATTCTTGCAACAGATGTTGCGGGCTGCTGCATAATTTACACATAAAATAAAGTAAATACTTGATACTAAATTGATAATAAAAAACGTTCAATTGATAATTTAAATAAAAGTGAAATTCAATAACATCTATAACAGATAGATAAGTCTAAATGTTTTATGTCCGAACCGTGTGCACCAAATAATGTTCAAACAGCGAAATTGGGCTTTGGTCGTCCTAATTCTGCTACCCTACTAAATGTCTCACCGTTTTTGCAAGACTCACGCTAATTTTGATATTTACGACTTTTAAATAAAATTGTACGTAACATGTACGTATGTAAAGCATTATGTTAATTCTTCGTGTAATATAATAATATTAAAAAAAAACATGTCCATTAGTGTAGAAAAGTAAGTAAATGTAAGATTTAAGAATTGGCTCGTCGGATGATAGTCGTTGACATTGGAAAGAGCAAAAGTTTAATAAAAAATTGCCGTGAAAAAATGGTATCAATAATTATCAAGAATACTAAAGTTTGCGATGCGGCGCGGCGGTAATGCAAATCTATTTAGCGACAGGACAAAGGTTTTGTGTTGTTTAAATGTTAAAATATTACATGAGTTATAAGCATATTATTTAGTTTTAAAAGTGAACTCGATGTTATTAAGGAACACCGTAGTGCAGTTTCTGCATGTTTATATTATGCAAATGTTTTTTTCATAGGTCTAGGGACTCGATGCAAAAATAAATGCCGTAAGGCATGTATTTTAGTAATTAATCATTCAGCGCTTTAATCAAATTTGATATAAAGCGTAAAGGAGTAAAGTTATTTATAAACCCTAAATATCATCGACACTCGTTAGTCGGCTTCTTGGCTACGCCACACGTTGGCTTGTAAAGAATGTCTAAAGGTGTTCTTGTTTTTGCTTGAACGTAAAATATGAATGTACGTCTGTTTGTAATGCTTTTATTAAAAAATAGCTTTCTTCGCGTTCCCTTCACAGACACTACAATGATATATGCCGAATCTTATACACGTCTGTGCATCCAATATTCTTAAAAAATGTTTCCGAAGTTTTCACTTCACGTATTAATACATAGATTTGTAAGAAAAAGTGCCGGAAAGCGAACTAACTGTGTCAGTTCGATGTCAGCAGTGGGCATCTGGAAAGAATAATTTGATACAAGAGGCCGATTATCCCGCGCTAACTGAAGGCCAATTTGCTGGTAGCAGGGCGGGCGGGGATCGCGGACCAGTAGTCGCGTCGTATCTGCCGAGCCGAGCTGAGCGGCGGCATGTGGCGCGCCGGCTGCCTCCTCCTGTGCCTAGTGCCAGGTGAGACCAACGGATTTTGACAAACCTCTTGCATTATTATACGTAGCATGTAACCTATCGCAACAATTCTACATAAGCGGATATCACCGTTTACATTTCAAATCGTATCGTACGATTGCGAGGATCTTCAAATCAGAGTGTGATGTCCTAAATGTGTATTATATTGCTTATATTCCAATGTTAAAATATTTCGTATTTTAAATTGTGCAATATTCTATTATATTACTTAAATATTAAAATAGGTGAGTTGTTTTTTTACATAATTTGTAACATGAAAAAACACCGATAAAATTTTATTAAAATCTTTGAAAAAATATATAAATTCCATGGCGGTTTGTTCGTATTTTAAAATAGTTAAATGTTTTTCTTGGCCAATATTTTGCGCTTGCCAACCATTACGTCTTGTTTATAACCACCTGTTAAAGTAAAACGCTCACTAAATCTTTCGCCTTATGCCAGTAGTTATAGTTTATTTACGTTGCATTTGGACCGCGGATATAAAACTACAAGTCATGCAATAATTCGTCGCTGTATATTTTCTTTTTTTTAATTCCTTTATAATAATTTTACATTTCCTTGGTGTTAACAATATTGTATATTTATGTATGAAATATGTATCAACGATAAGCTTTTTGGTTAATTCCTGACGCAGATTTAACTAGATATTTTTCATTAACACGGTTTTTCTAAGGAGACACACAGTTACACTTTGATATTGTATTTTTTTAAAAGGGCACGTAGCACGAGTACTGTTCTGTTCAGTAGATCTAAAAGAACCTGCGAATAGACACACATACGTCATTAGTGTCTTACGTACATTGATTGTTTGTTCCGAATAACTTCCAAAAAATATATATTCAAAAACATGGAATGCACTAAAAAGTTAAAAATAATTTTACGCAATTAAAAATAGGAATAAAACTAATTCTTAATCATATTTATTTTTGGAGTCGGATTTAGCCAATGTAGGTCCGTAACTGTCGACACGAGTTCCCGGTGAGAAGGTAGGAGGGAACAGTCGAGTGAGATTTTCATATATAGTATAAAGTTAATTTATAAAATAGTTTTCTTAAGACCTTCTCATGAATTGGTATTTCCTTGACTGACACCGACTCCAGTAAGTTCATCTAGGACATCGGCAACTCCGACTAACTCTGCCATACTTTTGCTACATAAATTTGTTTTGTCACTATCCCTTCGCCCTTTCAACACGCGCAAACCAACAACAATGATGATGGTGATGAGGTTTACATTTTTAAATCATTTCAGTCGTGATGTAAACAGACCCGACCCATTCCACGAAACATGTATCGATATCCGGCTAGTAGCCGTTGACATCACCATAACAAAAAGCTGATAAATATTTAGAAGACCTTTATCTTGGAGTCAGTGACTCTTTATTAAATGTTATCTATTCTCTATTATTATACAGATAGTAGTTGGTAGACTTTATTTATTCGTTGTGATGGCATTAGTATTGAATGATTTTTTTTTCAAATAATTGAACAACGGCACAAGGTTGTAAATACTACCAGTAAACAACTCGGAACACGAATTCAGAGCTCGTAATCGTATTTATTACCACTAGGGCTACATCTTCATTTTTAATTGTATTGTCTGTCAATAATCGTCCGCTGAACGTAGGCCCATTGATTAGACAAAGATCAGTCCCTGCCTGATCTAGTGGACTCCAGCAACCTTGACCAGATCATCGTTCCATCTTGTGGGAGGCCCACCTAGACTGCTTATTTTAAGTAATCACTGTCTATAAACATCAAAATATGATGGGGCTGCACTTGTGTTGCTAATCTTTAAACTATTAAACATAAACAAAACCGATTTCAAAAAATATATATTCAAAAACAACAAATACACTAAAATGTAAAAAATAATTTTACTCAATTAAAATAAGAATCAATTCTTAAATCATGTTTATTTTTGGAGTCGGCGTGAATTCTATGTTAATAAGCGTAAAATTATCTTATAATTTTTAATGAATTCGTTGATTTCTCGATTTTTAATGAATCTAAAGTATGTTAACTGATTTTGTTTGTCAGGGTATGGGATGACCTACTAAACGCGCTGCTCATATGATACTGCGTCGTTTCAATGAGACAAGCGAAGGTAGGATGGAACGCCTATCTTAATTAGGATATCTACTTTCTAGGCCATTTCAAAACAAACTAGTGAAGAATGCAAAAACGGGATTTCTAAAATGCGGGCTTAGATGAAAGAAAATCGAAATGTGTGCTGGGACAAATAGTAGAAAGGAGACTACAACGGAACAAGTGTTATCCTTTTCTTTCTTACGTGTTATTGCATTGTTAAGATGCGCGTATTTTTCATCTTTTGATATCTTCTAAACTATTGGTCAGAATGACATAGTTCAAAATGCAATTGTAATCTACATTAAGTTCCCTCTATTATTAACACATCTAAATGGGAATCTATCTATCTAAATGGATAAGGATTCATACCGAACACGAATAATAGCGTAGTAAGTGGCGTACGCGTTTTAACTAATGTTCTTAAGAAAAAAATGGTTATTGTGAGACAACCATAGAATATAGATATATTTCGTCGCGGATTTTTATTTAGCATATTTAAATAACTACAATTTTCTAAAAACAACTTATCTTTGTCATATTACGCATTATTAAGAATAAAAACTACTGGTCGGATCTTGACGAAAAATAATGGGGGGACCACACGACAAACACGAAAAAGAAAAGAATCATCGAAATCGGTTCATCAGGAGCGGAGTTCTGAGGTAACAAACATACAGACGAATTGATAACATCGGTTTAAAATGGGACCATGCGACAAGCACTAGCTGTCGAACAAAAAAAAACATCGAAATCGGTTCACCAGGAGCGGAGTTCTGCTGGAGCGGAATTTAAGGAAAATCCTACGAGTGGGATACAGCCTTCCTTTTAAAATGGATAAATAGTCGTGAAGGTAACCAAATCTAAGGAAGAAACTAATGATTCTGTTGAATTTTTAAAGAAAACTCAGAGTGCCTTACTTTCACCGTTGGGTCATGGCGAAAACCTAGTCCGAAGTAAATTTGAATTTATTTTCCAATAAAAATAACCCCTAATTTGCCTCGTTTTCCACACGAATTATCGTATAGTATACTCGAAATGTACCTACAAGTTGTAGCATTGTTTTTGCTATTACTAGAATAATCCGGGTCAAAAAAGACATCTTTCTGCCCGGTTTCCGTTAACTACATGTGACGAATCATTTATGACGTCAGATCGAGAATGAAACATAATATTATAATAGAAGGATGACAAGTGTCTCATTTTATTATTTTCACCGCTCAGCAAGATAAACTAAGAACCTATTGACAGCTATTTTTATTTTTGTAAATATCTATCCAAATATAAGGCACAAGTTAAGATTGTGTCTTCGAATTTGATTATAATAAAAAAAAAAACAAAAGTCCTAATAATATTTTGTTTGATAATTAAAATACGTAGCGTGGCTGGCGTGCCGCAGAAGATCCGCCACCGTCCGCGGTATTTTTAACATTCCCGGACCAACTCAAGGTTGCCTAAGATAGTCGCTTATTCATTGGGATATGACCCAATTTACCATAATATGTTATAAATAGAATTAACATCGTTTGATTTTAGAAAGCTTTTAACATTTGTTGGTCTATACGTCTAGGACTAGTTACTCAGTAGTTACTTAGGTAGTTTGTATGCAAGGTATAGCTTTCAATCGTTGAATTTAAAATACCTTAACAATTTCAAGTGATAATACAAGATAGCACACAATCGTTAGAAGGAAATCCCGTAACCCTTCCCGGGCACAAAGAGAGTTTTAATGAGTACAATTTCTCATAAGCCACTTTTTCCACAAAAAATTAAGAGAAAGTATTTATATTTTAAAGACCTTGTTTTTGATATCTTAATCGAAGAGGCCTACCTCTTCCCTCGATATCAAAAACAAGTTTATTTTCCAGATGCGGTAAGATGTTTGTGTGATAATTTTTCAAACATCAAAAATGATTATGTTTGTTACATTTGAGGCCCAATGATTATGATGAAAGGGAGATAAGGATCGCCATGTTGGTTTGCTATTAAGACTTGGTGAAAAAGTCGAGAAAACTATTTTTTTACAAGGCAATTCCGAAGGTCTTAATGTACTTGTTCTATGATATAAAAGGTACTTAAATTATGTCCAAGTGTTTGATTCAGAAATTACTGGCGTGGGTGCTGTTGCCGTTTTTAATAAAAGATGAATGTCATTTTTAACTGCCCTAAACTCTATATAATAGAATTGATCCGTTACACGAGTGAAACTGTTTGAAGCGTGCTCCTGATGTTAGAGGGCACGCGGGTTGCGCTGCGCTGTTACTTCGCGTCATAAAGACAGTCGCGTGTGTTACAATACCTAGCTACAGGATGTAATACATTCTAGAGTCCAGAGCAGGGGTCGCCAACCGGCGGACCGTAGGGCGAAACTAGGACCGCTGAAATATTTTTTTATTATATCTACATATTCGTTCAAATAAAATTTTCACTCACGTATGTAGAAAACACCAACCGAGAATATTGGTAAAATGATTAAAATATGGTTATATTAGCGGTATTAGCAGGCCGGCGCTCCCCTTAAAGTTGTAGGGAAATTTAAGTACCGTGGACACTGGGTCACTTCTAATTTGAACGATGACTTGGATATCGAGCGCAGGACGCTGTCTGTTCGCTGTAATATGGTGGCGCGCAGGTTCGCACGATGTTCGCGGGAGGAAAAAATAACGCCCTTTAGAGCGTATCTCCAGTAATTTCACACGTGCACCCTGTGGCCCGCCTTTGATGATGTCTTATATATGGATTAGGCCCTTAGTGGATTGGGCCAGTGTCAAGTGGTTACTGATACTCTGCTTTTGGCGAAGTCTCGTGAGCATACAAGTCAAAAACATTAAAACTGTTGAATTATCTGAAACCATTGATTTACCTAAAATAGGACAGACACAATAATGTACAAAGCGTTTTAGTAGGTTATAAGACAAACAACTTATAATCTAATATTATTGGTGTTAATATAGTTGTATAAAATATTTGCAAACGGGGTATTTACAAGGGTTAGGAGGGTCTTAAAGTTAGTAGGACCAGAGAGAAAATTACAAAATAGTGCGAAGAGCCATAAGGAAGGGGGAATAGAAGCTGAGTAAGTTTTTCTCTGAGTTTGTTCGGTAAATCGACTTCAGGAAGTCGAGAGAAGAAATTTAATACAGATGATACTTCATTGACCTTTGGCATTGAAGAATCAAATGTTGGAATAGTGGTATTGGAAATGGCACATCCATTGGAGAGAGACGAGGGGGATTTCGTGAGTCTTTGGTGTGCACGACGATCATACCCAGGCTTGAGGCCGGAGTAGATGTTCGTCGTGGAGTAAATACAGTTTTACGTATAAGGTTTTTTGTGGAATACGGGGTGAGGAAGATTGAGAAGAACATACAATAGTAGGGATCTTGCTAGTTGTGCCAGAATAAGAACGCATACCGGTGCGGGGGTACCTTGCAGAGGCCTCTTGATATGATTTATTTTCTGTGGACATAACGTACTTGATTTTTATTGTCTGTCAAATTCAGGGCAGGTTTGGTCGTTTGCTCTATGACTTCCAGAGCAGAAAATGCAAGTCGTCTTGTCACACGCTTCTCCTTCATGCGGTTGAGAACAGATAAAGCAGCGGGGCTTCGACCTACCGCCTTTACGCAGACGGCATACGGTGCTCTGCGTATCCAGTATAATAATGGCCTTAGAGCAATGTTGGGGTTACCACGGTTTTGAGTGCTTCAGCAATGTTTGCTGAGGCTAAAGTTAACGATATTTTCGCTATAATGCGTCAAAGGATTGAATTGTTGCTATCGCCTGTTCGATCGAGTAGTAATTCTCTCCTGAGGGTTTTTGCAGCCAGAAGATGGGATAGTGCAGCATTACGCCGCTATGCTGAAATGCATAGTAAACTGCAAATCCCATCTGGCTAATCAATCAATTGCTAATTAATGTTATTAATCTTATGTGTAATTTTATCGTATTACTAACATTCGTTTTTAAGTTTTATTGGATACTAACAAATATGGATGTATATCTGAAATAAATATTATTATTATTAGACTAATGAGACCAACGGTAACGCCTCAGATTTATTCCCAGAGGAGGGACACTCGAATGATGTTTAAAACATTTTGGGTCTTGTCTATTTTACGTATATCCAATATCTGCCATGCTTAGGATCAAGTTATTACTCGCGGAAAAAGCGGATAGCAATTTTGTTAATGTGTATACCCCCTAGAAGGCTATAAGACTTAAGACCCTATTTTTTATAAATACCATCACTGTTAGTTTAATTTTGTTTTTCAGCTACTCGACAGATATCGATCACAGAGTTCTCAGTGCCTCACGCGGTGCAGGCGGGGGAGGACGCGGACCTCCACTGCAAATATGACCTGAAGTCAGACGAGTCCGACAAAGGCTTGTACGTGAAGTGGTGGTGGACGCCGCTGAACGCCACCAGCGACCAGATACACCAGCTGTACCAGCGGATAATCGGCCTTGAACCAGTCACTATTCATAGCACCATACGGCTAGGTATGTAGGTACATGTTCTTGAACATTTACGCCTGTCATCCACGAGATTAGCTAGTATTTATAGTATTAAAATTAAATTTCTGTTTCGTGGCTTCCTCCTGCCATTTAGACAAAGAGAGCACAAAGACGTTTACAGATGTTTTCTTTTATTTAGTTTTAAAGTTTTGGACACATTTATACTATAATATTAAAAAGAGAAAAGATTTGATTGTTTGTAAATTCCCGTTTCTCGAAAACTTCCTAAACGTAGTAGTTTAGTAGGTAATTAAAGAATTTAAAAAATTCTTTAATTACCCACCAGGAAAAGTTCCAAGGAAAACCTATTTTCTTGTATCTCTTTTATGACCTTATCATAGCCGACAAGCACACAAAAATCATAGTTAATTATACTAAGCCCAAATTTCTATAATATTTAGTGTTATGTTATCTTTTTCAGAGTTATTGGAAAACGACGGCATCCGGTTACTGAACATGACTCCCGCGGACTCCGGGACGTACGAGTGCGAGGTGTCCAACATCGACGAGGCGCGGGCACACCACGACCTCATAGTCTATTGTAAGTGCCAACAAAGCGTGTCGCATTCTATCATCGCATTCTAGCAGGTCTAAGTCAGTGTGGGATTATTAATCTTCTTATTTAAAAAAAAATACAAAATAAATTCCTTTAACTTTTTTAAAGTTACGTATAAGACTCGTATAAATCATGTCTCGCAACTACTCAATGTGAAAAAATGAGGTGCAAAAAATCTTCTTTTATTTATGGTTTTTAATATAATTGTTAATCCTATTAACCATAGACAAACCCCAAAAGGAAATCCAAATATAAATGCATTGTTATTCTTAAGTAATACAATTAAATGCTTCTGTTTTTCGTTGTGGGCAGCTTCGAGAGAAATCTTAAACAAGATACGCTGCTTCTGGGGGTCCTGGCAAGACAGGGATATGTGAGGTTGTATTCTCTCAAACCTCTTCGATGGCCATCCTCAAGTTAGATGGGCTCTGGGATTTCCGGTGGAACGCACATGTGCCCCCTGCACTGAGCTTGCGCGCGACCATGGGGTGCAGACACTCCCCTTGCCCTTTTCCAGTGCTACTGCAACACAGGACCAGACAAACCTCAAAGACAGACATTATCGGTTAAATTACTAATCAAAATTGATGTTTTGTAAAGGTTTTAAATCACATCTGCTCTTTAATTAGTTAACAACTGTACTACACTGCTACTGCTACTCTCCAAGATTTAAATTCAATTAATTTTACCAATAATTTTTTTTCTCGGTTTATATAAAGCTATGGGCAGTGGGCCGCTGCTGAACTTCTCGATGGTGGAGGATGGGCCCGACGAAGACGAGGAGGAGGACGTGGTGGTGACGTGCGAGGCGAGGGACGTCGCTCCCTATCCAGACATATCCATCACAGTAGACGGGTATTTTTTTATAGTACAGTATTATCCTGTGCCACAGTTTCTTCTGAGTAAAGCTCCGAACGAGTGGGCCGTGATAGGTTGAGGCGATGCGCCAGTCGCCGTCCTTTGCGACTTTAAACGAGCGTAGACTCCAAACCCTCCCCTAACACACTGGTTTTCGAGTGTAAGGGCTCTTTCGGTACACTGCCTAAGACATGAGAAATATGGATTTTCGAATTTCGAATGCTTCTAGAGCGGTGTAGGGGTTTGCGGTCGCCGCCGAATTTGATATAAAAGATCCTAAAACTTTGTTATGCAAACTCAATAGTCATTGTAAGCTTGTTGTACTTCACTAAGGGTACTTGGCGATCTCTTACAGGAATCTACTTTCTAACACCTCAGAAAATGTAGAGGGACCATTCGACGGATTGTATGATATATCAGCCAATGCGACTGTCAGCAAGAGTAGAGTCGACGGCGCGGAAGTGCGCTGCGAGCTCTTTTTCAAAAATGATAACATATCGCACCCCGCCTATGTGGACATAGAAACATTCAACTCATCAGGTATGCTTCAATGAATCAGTACTTAACTATTTTTAGTCCGTAATTTTTTTCAATAAAGATTTACTAAAAACTATAATAATAATTACGTAAATACAAAGAAAATAGAGGACAAATCAGTGATCGTGTAAAATATACAAAAAATATTTAAACAATGAAACTGTTCATAATGATATTCATATTAAAAGGTAAATAAATTTGGAAATGAGAAATGCACGGAAATAATTCGTATTTATGTGTGTGTTGACTAGAAAAGGTGAATAGTGATTTATGTTAAGGGAATGTTTAACAATGCTAACGCATGACGTTTAACTGTGTACTGTACTCTGAATGTTAACGATATGCTCGGTGCTCTTTAAAGTCTAATTTTATAGAACTTCTTTAGTTGTCATGTTGGTTCTGTGGTAAAGCAGAATTATAGAGCTTATGAAATTCAAAATTTTGTAATTAAAAATATTTCGACCACATCCCCAGTTAAAAATTTGATGACAAAACTTGAATATAATTGGACGACGTAAGCATTATGCTTTTTAATGCTGTTATTTTCAAGATTTTTATGCGTGTGGGTGAGAGAGTACTGTACTGAGTACTGATTATTTTACGCTATTGATAAGGTAGCTAGGTTATAATTTGTGTGGCCATGTTTGCGAACTAACGAGGTGTTGATTGTCGGCCGGGGCGCCAGGCGCCGAGCCGACCACGACGGAAGCCCCCGAGACCTCCACAGCTACCGATGTCGTCTCCGACACTTTACAAAATATAAGTAAGTGTTAAGTATATTAATTTCAACTCCCCCCCCCATCTCTACCCAACCCCTACAAATATTAGTCTACAAGCACCCGCTTACCTATTCATATTAAAATATAGTTTTTGTAAAAATTAATGTCTCCCACCACATTATATAATTATTTCGCATTCCTTAAATATTTGAATTTGTTGTAATTATTTTTCTCCCTGTACATTTGTGTACATATATTCGTTTGCGGAAAATTAACTTAGCGTCGGCTTTTTAGTTAGATACCGTTGCTATGCAATTTCTGCCAAAAAGCGCTGACCGTTATAGATGTAGTTTACATAAAAGGGCAATGACACTCATTCAATCACTGGCCCAATGATACGCTTCATCTCGATAGATGGACACAAACCCAGACTTGCCCTGGGGTTACCCGCTATCAAAAATCGTGACTATTCCTAAGGGGCGTAAAACTTCTGTCCATATTTTCTATGTTATGCCTGTGGACCAAACCTCTCTAGAGTAACTAAACCTTCTCCAACTGCTATTTCGTCGGTAATAAAAAAAATATGATCGAATTAAATTTATATTAATACAAATAAGATAATTACTTCTTCTTATTTCTGCGATTGAAGTAAAAATTACATTTCCCATTTGTCATCTAGGTCTTAGTCTTTGTCACAAAAGTTGATCTCAAGTCTCAATATACGAATTGTATCTATTTACGAATGTTAAAGCATTATAAAACCCGTTTCACCCAAAGTGGATATTATCTGTAACTAATTTCCCCTAAATGACTCAAACATCCTGCAATAATGTTGTATTTGCTTAGACCAACTTGATATTTGTTTAAGACAGAACGAAAACAATGTGCAACTACGCTGTAAGTAGTAAGAATAGGTAACTAGTAACTAAAAGTTTTGATCATCTTATTAAAGTTGAAATTTTTGTTTTTAATATTTTGTCAATTATCTTTCAAGGTTAAATTTTGTGTACTAATTTTTCTAACGATTTCAACCCAATATAATATAAATAACATATCGTATTCTTTGGCTTCTGTACTTGCTTGATACTGAATTACTTAACAATCACAGCATTTATAAAAATATACGAACGAAAAAAAATATACGTTCAATTGTATTTTAATATATTTTAACATTGAATTATGTATTTAAATATTGTCTTTCAATTTTATAAAAATAAGTGTATTAAATTTATTATTATAATATCACTTAATAGTTAACGATCCTATGTGGTCTTACCTGATACTAAAATAAAAAGTCTGTCTTTCGTAGCTATGTATATAAAATTCTAATTTAAGGTTAGCGGTAAACAATATTAGTATAGCATATTTATTTTTTGTTATTTTAGTTAAGTAAATGTTTGTAATTATTTATTCCTTTGAAACAAGTTAATACTTAATTATTAATTTATAATTTACTAATGTCCAAACAAAACAATACCGAGGCATATTTACGACTGCATTTATTTTTCAGATGGCGGTAAGAAACTAGGGACTTCGTTCCTCCTCTTCTTTGGGATTCTGTTACGAGCGCTCTCTAGCGCGTTATTGCTTTAAACCTATCAATGTGATACTAATAAATAATTACATTATTTAAAACTTCTATATGATATGTTTGTTGTATTAAAATTTATACAAATAGATTCTTATTCTTTTTTACTGCGCCCTTATCAATTCAAATATCGTGGAAATTATTTTTAGGATTTACTTATTAATATAATTAAAAAATATCATCTAGATGTATATTACTATCTATATCTATACATATAGTAAATATTGTATATTAAAAATGTCCGGGCGTCGCGCATTGCATCTTACAAATATGGTGCACAAGGTTGTTACATCTGGTCGCCCAAAATATCCTTTAGATAAATTTCAATGGAAAAAAGACACTGCGACTTATGTAACAAGAACCAGTGTACGAAATAAATTGGTCATCCCAAAGCACAGTACAGTCGGCGTTAGAGGTGGCTTTAAGTTCGCGGCATCGAAAGTTTGGAACGATCTTCCGCCACCATTGATCCAAATTGCGTCAAATCCAGTTTTTGCTAAAAAGTGTAAATTTTTGTTATTAGAGTGACAAATTAATCAATAATTAAGTTTTTTAATGGACTTAATCCTTTTACTCTAATAAAATCAGTTTGTTGTGTTATTAATTTAACTTTATTACTTTTTTGACTCAACTTTTTTTTTTGTAGTAATTAGAATGAGTAAGTACTTTTACATTGCTTTCTCGTGCCATGTGTAATTTTCCTTTTTTTTTTAAAGCTTATAACATACTTGTGTGTCAGTTACCCTATCTATATATTTGTAAAAATTCATATGAGTGCAAAGGAGCCAGCTGAAAACCAACGCAAGGACGGTTTAGCCCTTCCCTGCATACGCTGAGCTGGCTACCTTTTGTCACACCTTTTTCTATGTATTGTTGTTGTAAGTCTGTCTGTATCTGTGTGACAATAAATTTGTTTTCTTTCTTTCTTTCTAAAAATGTAACTGATCTCTGTCTTTACATGGAAGATATTTGAGAAAAACTATCATAAACACAAAAAAACCCCTGTGTGTGAAGGCCACTAATAATAGTTTTTGTCAAATATCTTTCATGTACAGACAGTGATCAGTTACAATTTTATTATATGTATAGATTGTATGATTTTCGATGATTGAGATACGAATTTTAAAAACAAGGAAGATGAAAGTTTGAGCTGTTTGTCACCGTTACATTGAAAACAAAGTGTACACAAGTACTTTAAGTGTACACTCTGTCATGATTATTATGAAAACCTTTGGCTGAACATATCACGTAAGGAAAAAGAAACATGCTTGACCAAGCATTGGAATTGTCCAAACTGCCTGATCAAACAAACCGATAGTTTTAATGTTACTCGTCGTAAGACACAAAATCCTACCTGTCCATTAAAGTTCGCATTTGCAATACTATTCTTGATGCTGATGTCTACACATTTGTTGCAAATGAATATACCTACCACTACCCATAGGGATCGCTACGATCATTTAAAATAAGGTAAACCGCTCGCTCGGTTGCCACCTTCTTCTTATGGAAGAACACCAAAGTCCAAAATATCATTTTTATTTATACAGAAATTGTTGCCTTCCAGACACACTTCATGATTATGTGATGCACATCTTCTTTCTTGTTGCATTTTGAGCTTATGATGAGGGCTTGGCACCGACTTCAATCTTTTTAATAGATAGCACATACAAATAATAGTATTTTATGAATATTAAAGGTATTTTAGGTTTGTATAAGAGGTGTATTCAATTAAATCTTTATTAAGTTATTTTGTACTTTTTAGTTTTTGAAGTCGGTTTTTTTTTAATTCTATTTATTGGTGGTGCGGTCTGCTATCGTTGCGGTCCGCACGCTCATTGTTCAGAATCATTTTCATACATTTCTATGAATCATGGAGACCTGTAAAGTCGGCTGCAGTCTACGGCTCTACTCGGACCTTTACGCCAATGTAAGAAGGATCCACCCTCTCTGTGGTCAAATAAAAAGAATAAAGTTTTTGGTACATTTCTAATTTCAACACATTGTCTTTAAGTCCATCATGAATAAGGGACCAAAACCAACAGTAATGAAAGGATTAAAAAAAATAAAATTCGAGTACATTTCCTTCATTTTTATACATTATTGCCGTAAAACGACAATTTACCATATTTGCAAACTAAAAATATTAAAAAAAAGAAATATTATTTAATTACTGATCAACTAATTTATTTTATCGCTATGTTCAATGGCCATAGTCAGACTAAATTATAGGCAAGTCTGCCTATCTTATTAAGTATAACATTTATAATCTACAAACTATGTGTCTTATTTTTTATACAGATTAAATTTATTTTATTTCATAAATATTTGTTTAACAAAATATTGTACTTAAAAATATGAGTCTTTGATTTTTACTTAGGTTAAAAAAATCTTTGGCAAAAACTACGCCACAGGCAAATTTGCCCCTGTACTAACAACTAAGAGTATGATAGCTGCATTCAGCTAATGTTTCTCGCTTTTTAAACATGCATATATATTAAATTCAACATTAATTTTAATACATTACAATAAAGTACATAATTTTTAAGCATATTTTTGTAATAATTTCATTGCTGGCAGCTCTTAAACCTGGAAGTATGACATATTTAAACAGCTCAATGCCAAAATATTTTTAGGGTTGAAGAATATCACTATGATAAAATCTATATATAGTCTGCAATATTCCATAAAGTTGTTACAATACTTATGCGTCAAATTGTACTGAGCAATCAGTTTTTATGCTAATCGTAATTTAAATAAACTGAATATAACCTTGTGTTATTTACAATTATGCTTATACTGTATTCTATTATATTGCAAAAGACTATTGAATTTAATTCTAAGCACAATTAACTTATTATATTTGGCATTTAGGTGTCATATTTTTAACCTAGTACTATTTTGTAAGATTGAATTATCTACAGATAATTATTTATTAGTTTTTTCTATGCTGTTTGGGCTTCCACATACAAAGCTACATGAATTGTGCCTTGTCTTTCTTGAGCCATCACAAATATCGCCTGAAGCAACAGATGTCAATGCAACAGTTTTATCGAAATCAATTGTAGTATATCCAACATTGGATGGGGCTACAGTTGACAAAGTAGTTGTTGTAGGTGTTTTTTCCAAACTATTCTGTGGCACCAAACGCCCACGAGTTTGTGACAGATGTGAGATGGTACTTTCATTTTTTGGACTTGTGTAAGATTGACTTTCTGGGGAGGCTAAGTCCCTTGCTACCTTCACACCATCTTTGTTAGTCTCAATATCCAGAATGGCATAGTTAACTTCCAGTTCCTCCACTGGTGACATTGAAGTTATAGTATCAGATTCAGAAAACATTTGATTTTGTTCGGGGATACTAAAATGAAGAGTTGAATTGATATTTTTAGAGTTCTCAGCTATTTCACCCAACAATAAGTTTGCATAACTGTTAACTTCCTGCTTATTGTTGATAGTTAAGTTACAATATTCAACTTGTTTTGGTGTAAGTGGTGTTGTAGGAATGGGATCATTTTTCTCAGTGTCAGGTAGATTTGCATCAGTTGGTGCAACATTAACATACAATCTAGCCCCTTCTTGCTGGTCTATACTAAGCTGGGCATAATGCTCACTGCTAGTACTTAAAGAGGGTGAGAGTGTATTATTTACTGAACTTTTAGGAATATTTTCATTAATGTAGCGACTTTCCAAATATCTAGTTTCATCTTCAATGTCTCTTATAGTATTCAAAGCTGTTTCTTGTCGCAGTGTGTTTCTAAGAATGGCCAAATCTCTGCTTAGATCATTACTGTACACATGCCGATTATCTGCTGATGTTGCTGCATCTTGGTTATTGTTATGTTCTCTTTTAAAATCCCTTACTTGATATACATTAGTAACTTGACTATTAGCTGTTTGAGGACGGGGATTTAAAGGCATCACTTCCAATATATCTGCACTAGATGGGGACCGAGGTGACTGGGTGGGATTTCTCATGACAGTGTTGTGTGAGGCAATATTGGAAAGATTGCTGTTGTGAGTTGGCCCTGCAGAATCTACTTGTCCATTATCAATTGAGGAGCGATGGATTACTGAGGCCTGTAATGTTTGACGTCCTTGAGGTGATGGTGTTAATCTTGATACAGGGTATGGCACAGAATCATGAATAACATTCCTTAATTGAATTTGTTGTTGTAAAGTACGAAAAAGTAAAGAAGCCCTTCTGCAACGAAAGGCATAAATTCCTTCTCCTGTCTCGCATCTTCTACCTGAAAAATAATGAATCGTCATCAACAGAAGTGCTATTTAGGATAATTAAAAATACATTATATTATATTTCAGAACATTTTCTATATCTAATTCTTAAAGTAACAAAAGCTGTTTGTTCAACCTATGAACACAAACAAACCAGGAGATAGATCTTTTAGTATTCATTATTATAATGTGTACATTGTATGATATTACAACTTCATTAGTACACTACATTTGTTATACTTTGAAAATTAGTAAACAAATATATAAAGCTGGTTAAAACAAACCTGACTCAAAACTAAATATTTCTCCTTCAAAACCGTATCGTCGTAAAGAGTGTAGAGGCCACACAGTAGAATCTCTTCCTTCTCTATACAAAACAATATCTGACTCTGTGATTTCTAATTGAGCTGAACAGAGATCAATTCCATTTTCATTAATATTTATCACACGAAAGATATTTGGATGTAAATCAGTAACCTCTTTTTTACTATGAAAGCACCCCATTACTCTAATATCTTTGAACAGTCAATGGAACCTGAAACTATTAAACAGTCACTGCACAAAATACATTGGACAGACATGTTATATTAGATGAAAGTCAGCAACATGTAATGAAAACAACGTACTAACATTGCATTCTTTCATTGTAAACAAGAATCCATCGCCCGTGAAAATTTAAACAGCTCTGCTTTGTTCAATATGGCCCGAAATTACAACAATAAAACTTTATCTTTGTTTTTATCTAATGTCACCACTCGTGTCAGTCTGTATTTGGATCATTATAGTTTCTATATATTTTGTTTTTCTTTAATTATTAATGTACATTCTAAATTTCACCAAATTTATACATCATTTTGTGATTTGACTTCTATTTGACATTAAGGGTAGTAATTTTGTGATTAGACTTCTATTTGACATTAAGGGTAGTGTTGTTGCCAGTTAAGACCTCTTCTTTAAAAACCTTTGTCAAAGATATACTTGAAAAAGAATGGCCTCTCATTTTTTCTATCCTATCCTATATCCTCTTTTCTACGTTGGCACGTTGAAACCGGCAGTATAAACGACGAATCTTAGTGAAGTAAAGACTCCAAAGTGATGAACATTTTCCAAAAAAGATATATACCTACCCAGTACTTATATACATTATGTAATCGTTAAGTGTGCACAGGCGAGTATTCCGTAACTATTACAAATATCAAAAAACTTTAAACTGATATCGAAAGTACTTCACCTAATGAGTAAAATGACAATAATAACTTTTTAAAAATAAAACGAGAAATATCCAATTTTTTTTACATTAAACACTCCCTTCACATTACATTTTATTTCTTAGTAAGTACAAAATTATGTATTCAAAGCAGATGTTCGAAGTGGCGTCCTCGTAGTGCAATAGAATGACCAGCACTACAGATTTTAAATGAACTTTCCTTAAAATTCATCAATATCATATCTATACTTATAATAAATCTGTAGAAGTGAAAATTTTGTACATTGATAATGTTAAAAAAAATAATGTCATGTATTACTAGAAAGACACCGAACCCAAAAATGTGCTTAAATTTTTTTTATCTGTCTGTTTATTCAGGCATCACGCAAAAACTATTGGTTCGATTACGATGAAACTTGATATAACTATTCTTTAACATCCTGTGGCAACACACTGGGTACTTTTTATCCCGGAACAGTATATACAATGAAAAACAAACTTAATTTTGCGGTTCGATCCCTAGACCTGATTACTGCACCAACCGCAAATAATAAGTTTGTCGTAGGTTACGTCACCCGCAGTGGAGTTCACTAAGTTATACATCAAATGTAGTTCCGAAGGTTGATTTTGGCTTGCACCGTTCGCAGCACACGTGTAGCGCGCGGCCGCCACGGATCGGTACCGTATATAAGGACGGAGTCAGAGGACGTGTGCATCCCCGAAACAAATACACCGACTTTAGTTGATCCAAAATAGATTTTTGCGCAGGGTCACAGGGTCGCCGTGGTCTTACTAACTTAAAGAGGCTTAGGCTAGGCGCCCTCTGCGCTATGCCGCCTCGAGCCCGGTGTAGCTGTAAATGCCTTCTCTAGGCAAACAGTGACCTTTCAGTCACAAAAAAAAAAGACGCGCGCATCAATCATACATTTTTGAACTTTTATTTGGACGTTGTTCTTCTTAACATTCTATAAATTAGATCAGCACAATACTTGGTTATGTAAAAGGTCTATTTTAAATCCTCGAAATGATCAAGCATATGCAATAAATAATGAAATACTGTCGCGTATTCAAGGAGGAGGAGGAGTAATCTCTATGAATAGAATGATGGATCAAGAAGAATCCACTAATTATCCGATAAAATGTTTGAATTCTTTAATTGTTCCTGGACTTCCTTCACATGCAATTAAGTTAAAAATCGGTGTTCCTATAACTCTTCTTCGTAATTTAAATCCTCCCAAACTGTGCAATGGTACTCGATTAAAGGTCATAAACTTACAACCTAACATAATTGAGGCAGAAATTTTAACCGGTTGTGGTGCCGGAGAAAGTGTTTTGATTCCTAGAATTCTTTTAATCCGGACAATTTCCCATTTCAGTTTAAGAGAGTACAGTTTCCAGTAGCTTTATGTTACGCCAAGACAATAAATAAGGCACAAGGTCAGACTCTAGGCGTTGCTGGCGTAGATCTTAGCGTGAGTTGTTTCTCACATGGTCAGCTTTACGTCGCTCTTTCCCATGTGAACAGTCCAAGGAACCTTTATGTTTATATTCCGGACGGACTCACTGACAATGTCGTGTATGCTGAAGCTCCCAATTGATATCGTACGGTGACTATCTGTCGTTACCATTATCTTTGTGAGCATTCGTTGCAATGAACGTCAGCTTCGCTATCGGTTATCCTACTAAACAGGTACCAAAATCGAAATCTACTACAAAACATTACAGAACGCGAGCGATGCCGCGGGCAAAGATATGATACTGTTAATACCGGTATGCTCGATAGATAACTTTCTACACAAATAAACTCATTGATAAGTTTCGCCATCCACGCGAACGAAGTCGCGGGCACAGCTAGTCATACATAATTATAAAATGATAAGGGTAAAATGTGTACTATATACGGTAAAATAAGGACACTAAAACCTTTCTACTACCTCATACTAAATGTGTAGTGTTTAATGTTATTTTTTTGGATATTTCTTGTTTTATTTTTAAAAAGTTATAGTTATTATTAGTTTTGTCATTTTACTCATTAGGTAAAGTACTTTCGATATCAGTTTTAAGTTTTTTATATCTGTAATAGATTTAACACCTAACGATTACACCCGGTATATTATATATACGTAGCATCCGTAGTAGTCTGTGATATCACCTAAAGGTCTATGTTACCAGGTCATAAAGGTTAAAAAAAATTGAAACTGGCATTGGTCCGCATACATCGGAGTGCACTATTGCAAGTCTTTCTTTGGATTTATGTACTTCATTTTTCGGGAATGGAACTCTAGTCATTTTACCCTGTATACATACTTTGCAGTTCGAGCTTTTCATTGATATCAAAGTCAAGACCTCTTATTATTTCATATTTCAGTGCATGCTTTAAATCAGGTTCATTGATATGACCTAATTTTTCATGCCACTTTTACATTTCAGTCGTTTGGCGACAGATTTCATTTGCTGTAGCATTAAAGTACTTAATATAAATCATCTTCTTTTTGTGCTGATAATAACGATTTTTCGTTTGACGTAAGGTTTGGTACGTACGAGGGTGAATCAAAAAGTTCTTAGAAGTGCATATATATGTAACCTTTTTGAATCAAGTTCGATATTCAAATTAAAGAGTGTCTATCACGCTATATTTATGCAGACTGTCACTTGTTTTTGTCAGTTCGTTCGCATGTAATAATTTTTTTTGTGCAACGAGTTGCTAAAAAGTCAAAATTATGGATAAAAGTGAGTTACGTGCGGTGATAAAATATCTCAGTTTGAAAAAAATGTCTACCAAGGAAATTTTTTTGGACATTCAGCAGACATTAGGGGGTGATGCTGTACCCTATTTTGCGTACTGGGTGGCTGAATTTAAAAGAGGTAGATCAAGCTGTAAAGATGACCCGCGTTCTGGGCGGCCTTCAACCTCCGTTACAGAAGAAAATGTCAAAAAGGTTGAGAATCTGGTTTTGGAAGACAGAAGAATGACTATAAAACATATAGCTGAGATCCTAAAGATATCTTTTGGTAGCGTTAAATCCATTTTAATTGATTCACTGGGGTTCAAAAAAGTGTCTGCAAGATGGGTGCCACGAATGTTAACCGACGAAAACAAAAAGCGACGTTTGGAAATTTCCAAGCGTAATCTCGAAATGTTCCAGCGTGATTCGGATAATTTTTGCCGTCGTCTTGTCACCATGGATGAAACGTGGGTCCACCATTTTGATCCTGAAACTAAAAGACAAAGCATGTCTTGGAAACGACCATCCTCTCCATCCATTAAGAAATTTCGAGTTGCTCCTACCGCTGGCAAAGTTATGGCCTCTGTGTTCTGGGATAGTGAAGGAATCCTTTTTATTGATTACATGCCAAAAGGCCAGACGATTACTGGACCCTATTATGCAAATTTAATCCCGAAAGTGCGTGAAGCGATTAAAGAAAAACGTCGTGGAAAACTGTCGTTGGGCGTGTTGTTCCTTCAAGATAACGCTCCTGCTCATCGATCGGAAGTTGCGCTCAACGCAATCCGCTGTGCTGGCTTCAATCTCCTTGACCACCCACCATATTCTCCGGACTTAGCCCCAAGTGATTTTCACTTATTTCCAAAATTAAAAGAGGAAATTCGTGGAAGAAAATTTCACGATAATGACGCGGTTATAGCTGCCGTAGAGGACTTTTTCGAGAGTCAAGAAAATAATTTTTTTTCACAAGGAATAAGGAAGTTAGAAACGCGTTATTCTAAATGCATTGCATTGGAGGGAGATTATGTAGAAAAATAAAATATTATTATTTAAATCTTTGCATTTTTTAATATTGATTCCAAGATTTTTTTGATTCACCCTCGTATAGTGTCTCTGTTAATTTTAATTTGTTAAATATTACATCTCCTTTTCCTACGATTTTTTCTACTTTATCTTCTGAAGCTAATTTTTGAGTTTGGCCTTCAATCGCTTCAAAATTCTGGAGACTTTTTTCTTATGGCACATATGTGATGTGCAACCACTATCTATACACCATTTCTCCCTTACTACTGATATATTTGTTGATAAACGTTTCTCTATCTTCTTGGAATGATTCATAATTGCTTTTACTCTTGACCCAGCATTTCTCACTTTTGTGATTGGTTTTTTACAATATAAACATTTAATATATTTATTTTTCTTATATTTATTGTCATGATCATGTGTGTAATTTTGCAAATCGGGATTGATATTCTTCCAGAATTTTTATTCTTAATTGTTCTCGCGTAGGTAAGTTATCTCTAGTTTCAATCGCAATTGTAAAATTATCATATGATATTGGAAGGCTATATAAGATTATTATTGTAAATAGATCGTCATTTATTTTGACATCCATGTTGCTTAATTGTTTCTTCACGTTTCACGTCTTCATATGCACACATGCTTTTACTTTCAAGTATTTTTTTTATAAGAGAAGGGGCAAACGAGCGGCGAGAGCACGAGGCGATCAACGTAGCCCATGGACACCTACAACACCAGAAGAACTGCGAACGCATTGGCGGCCTTCAAATTAATGTATTTTAATAAATATAAACACGTTTGTTAAATAAGGAAGAGTATTCTTTTAATAAATCGGCAAAAAATATTGTACAAAAACCTACACGTAGCCATACATTTTGAGAAAAGAATAGGTCGAATGTTTGCAATAGTTTATATATTTATTTATTTGTAAATTACTAAGAAGCGACTATACTATAATTACATTTTTCTGCATAATAATGTTTTACATGTTGCTTTTTACGTTACTAAGTAAACAGGCATGTCAATACTATTCTTCTTTTTTGTATTTGTCAACTGGCAAGTGTCATAGCTGATGTCTATATACATATACATACTTGCACTACTAGCGCCGCAGCGGAAACCTATAGAAAACACAAGCTTTGCAAGTGGAATGGAATCAATATGATCATATTCCTAGGCGCCTTTATTTTTTTTGTGTGTAAAACTATAAATTATTAACTACACTACAATAAACTGTAAATGTAAATTGTTAACTTCATTACAATTTACAGTTTTATACGAAACAAAAACTTAACTACGGTTATAAGGAATGACTAATGAAATAACATTTAACATAATTTTATGTTTATTAAATAAAATAAATGGGCAGATATTATGGATTTCCATTTTGCGCGAACCACCCTCGCTTCTTCTACATCTCTACGCATGCATGCTCGCCTGTTACGGGTAATCCTTTTATCGCATTTCTTTAGTATGTCCAGTTTGTCACTTGTTCAGTTCATCTCCTTGGACGTCCCCTGCCAAGGCTGCCACTCACTTTTGCGACATAAATTTGTGGTCTCAAAAATAACAGTCACGAGGGGGGTGTTTAGTGTGTTCCACCTCGTAAGTGTGAGCCTGTTGTACTGATCCATGAGGACGTAACAACCCGAATGCAACGTGGCTAGTAAATGGTATTTATACCCCTTCCTACCTACGGCTAAGAGGACCACTCGACTCTTACCGGTGAATAAGGGTGTAACCGGCGGTGTGAACACCCACCTGTGCTAGGTCCTGCGCAGTTGAGCGCCGTACGCGGGGATGACGGAGTCCTGGAGGGTTGAGCCGAGCGTCACAGGTGTTTAAGTGGCGTAAGGCAACACGCCCTCTTTGGTGCTGATTTCAAGCCAAACGGTAGCACTGCCTGCTAGCCACGGGCAGGGAAATGGCCACGCGTACCATCAGAGGGACGCAGGCAAGGTGGGTCCGAAAGGTCCGATCTGTGATAGACTGAACTACATAAGTGAACTAGTTCATTAGTGCGATTGAACTAACAACTTCTTTTCTTTTCGGTAAACTATTTTTCCCGAATATATTTCTCGCAGAACCGATGGTGGCCATAAGGTTCAAGATTGACAGTCACTTTCAGGGCAACGCAATAGGCAGCCATCGAACACTAGAAATAATCTTGTCTAGAATCGGATGACGGCGGCAATGCGCCGATTGAAGTGAATCTATTGGAAGAACACTCAGGTTTCAGTCTTTTATTTGACATGCTTTTAGAAACTGACAAAAATTAAAAGAAGTTTTACTTACTTATTTCTTCAATTGTTACTTATTTTGCTCATCATGATAAATAAAACACTTTGAAGTCAATTGAATTGAAATTATTTGTTGATACTAAATTGGTGATATTTTTGAATAAAGAGAAAAAACTTATGAGTACTAGATTATGATCATCTGGTATTTATTCCAGTTTACGACAACTAATTAATATTAAAATCAAAATTGATTTAACCGTGTTTACTAATTACTTTCATTTTTTTTTAAAACAACATACTTGTACGATAAAATAAAAATCTAAAAACGTTTGATTACATATCTGTTTTTATTTCATGTTTTCCCTAATAATCGATACAGCCTGATCCATTTAAAAGTAGGTAAACAATACAATTATTGCATATAAACCTCTAAAACCTGCGTAATTGTTGTTTGTTATGAAATTGAAGGAATAAAAACCAAACGCTGCGAACTCGTAATACACCTATGCAAGATTTCTTCGTGTGAGCACTTCACAAGTTTCCACAATCAATTCTGCTAGATTTATATTCTGAACGTTAACTGATGTCTCGGTGGAAAACTTTTTATCAACTTGTGACAATAGTTTCTGTAGTATAAGCATTGTTGTATTTAACGAAGCGTTAGCAGGTATTGAGACGTCCAATGTCTGCAACATAAAAATCCTGATTGTTTATCTTTAAACTTTTTAAGGATCGCAAATCAACGGCATGAACTCTATTAGCATGCTTTTCCTGTCAAACCTATACCTAAATTACATATATAGGCGCAAACACGAAACATTTATCAATACAACAACTTAAAGTATCTATTTGTACATTTAATTCCCAGAAATAATCTTAATAACGTTTTTATAACTATCAACGGTTTATCAATATTGTGCATTAACAAATAAGCAACAACTTCACATTTTTTTTAATTTTTATTCACACACTGATAATAATGTATCAACGCAGAATATCGACTCAGTCAATAGCAAAACCTACAAATTAATATTGTCAGTTTAAATAGAGAGACATTATTGTAATAATGCTTCTATAATTATTGATTATTACTACAACTGTTAATATGAGCCAATAACTTATAACTCCATTACCCCCTTATAAAGAAATGTATTTGTCGATAAAAACTCATCGAAACAAGGTCAATACCAAAACTTAAATAAACTAATATTGTAAGTTAAAACAGATAATTATTATAATAATACTGTTATGAATAAATCGGAGATGTCAATAGTACGAAGTATGGAGAATGTCGATAGCGCGAAGTGAAGAGGATGTCAATAGCACGAAATGTGGAGGATGCGCATAGCACGGACATCAATTTGACCTCGGTTGACAATGGGACAGAAGCGTTATAAGGCCATGCTTCGATAGAGTCAGGGAGTAGTACTTCGTTAGCGGATCGAGGGGGATCTCTCTGCTAAACCTCTTGGCGAACCACTCCTCTAGAAACTATTCTAAGGGTCCTTGTACAGAGTACTTGTAAAAGTGTAACTTCATAGTGGTTTAAAAGTGTTTCGTTGCTGTTCGTATCGCACGTGACGGCCACGTATATGTAGTCCAAGGAAGAATATTAGCCTGCTCGACAAGACTACCAGTACAAGACACCCCTTTCGCATCAAGTCTCCGACAAATATTAATAATTACTACAACTTTTAGTATTAGCAAGGGGCTGATAATTTCATAACTGGTTTGTAAAAGAACTTGTAAACATATTCAGAAACATGTGGTGCTGCCAATGTAATCCTATTTACTTGATCTTCCTATAACTATAGACGTAATATTTCTGCTCTTAGTATTTCAACACATTTAACGCAGATTAAGCAGTGATGTAATGTTTTAATTAACTTTATAAATAATCCTCAAATTAACAAAGGTTATGCTACTCGACACCAGGGATAACTCCGGGCAGCGACTTGTAATCAAATCAAATTTGTTTTTAAAATAGAATTTTAATTAGAGTTATTGTATGCTTTAGTAATTTTTATTATATTAGAAATGATAATGGTTCTCAATGACTTTAGAAATAAAATTAAAATAATTCAATAGATTTATAAAACTCATTGCTATTGGTTGAGATATATTGAAGATGCAACCAATCAGCAAATTAAGAAGCGTCTAAATGAAATAGGCCAAGGGACGCGAGGACTCATTGAAGTAACCTTGAGACAAAGGTTTACGTTTGTGAGATCGAGCGATGCTTTAAATTTTAAGTTAAGTAAATTTTGTAATTTTTATTTTCTACAAGTCACGTTAAAAACTTGTTGAGTTTATGTTGCCAATATTGCGCACATCGGGTAGGAGAACAGAACTATAGTCTCACGCCTACGCGTTCACATATTACGTACATATGTCGTTGAACGTAGTAATTGACTTCACACTACCGTGTCTTCTGATATAAATAAATAAATAAATATGCGCTTACGCCCGTCACCCAGAGGGGTAGGCAGAGATTATGGATTTCCATTTGGGCGAAAAGTGGATTGAGGAGGCCCGTTTGGCCACCCTGAAAGTTTGTGGAGGAATGAATCTGAAAGCCGATGAAGTGTATGAGTTGATAAATGCCAGGGGTATAGACGTGTTGTGTGTGCGTGAGACGAAGAGAAAGGGAAAGGACATCACCACACATGGCATGCTTACCTCGTACTGGTCAGGTGTTGACGAGTGCGAGAGAGCATGTCAAGGTGTAGGGATTATTCTTTCTGAAAGGATGAGTAAATGTGTGAAAGATTTTGAGTGCGTAAATCCAAGACTTCTCTGGCTAAGGTTAAAAGTGGGGTTACAAAGGATATTTGTCGTGGAAGCTTATGCTCCAGACATGTCTGACCCCGCTAACATCCGAGAGGAGTTTTGGGAGAATGTAAGAGAAACGTTAGAGAATAGTAGGACGAATGAAAGAATAATTATGTTAGGAGATTTTAATGGAAGGGTTGGTGTAAACAGGGCAGGGTATGAAAGTGTATTGGGAGCGTTTGGTGATGAATGTGTCAATGAGAATGGCCTTCTCGCGGTGTGTTTGGAAAAGAATCTTGCTGTGGCAAATACCTTGTTCTGCCACAAGAAGATTCATATGTATACATGGGAAAGAGGGCAAGACAGAAGCAAGACACAAGATTTTGTAATTGTGGATGAACGACTGAAAAGGGCGTTAGTAGATACGAGGGCTTATCGGGGTTCCAACGTTGGGACAGACCATTATCTGGTGTTATGCCGGGTCAAGGGTTTGTTCAAGCGTTGGCGCCATCGAGCACCTGCATCTACTACCCCCGTAGAACGTATTAAAGTAGAACTATTGCAAGATGATTGTGTGAAAGAAAAATATTTAAGATGTTTGGAAGATAAATTTTGCGAGTTAAATGAA
>JWHW01034861.1:22559-32978 GCA_000931545.1 Papilio glaucus | reverse complement strand
TAAGTACCGTTTATACATCATGTGCACTGAGTCTGGAAATTGTATTTTGATATTACATACAGACACTTCAATTTTATTTATCTGTATAGATTATGCAACAATCGACGACAATACAAATAATGTTTAAATTTGTTAGCAGTATTAATCAACCAAAATCGATAGTAGTCTTAAATTTCCATTAATTAAGCTTGTACGCCAATTTAAATTTAATCAGGTTATATTTTGTTTAAAATATTTAATCGATACCAGATGTGATATTGGAAAATTACCCTCACTGGTGTGGTAATGCGTAATAAAATAAAATTAACGTTGAAGTTATTCAAGACAAGCTTAAGATGGGGCTGAAATGGATTTCGTTTTCTGTAAAACCTGTGCCTGTGCGTGTGTAACAACGATCACATTTCCAACAGTCACCATTATGTTCTTTTCATTAATGTTAACCGTATGAATATAACCGTAGGTTTCCACTAAGTGTTTCGCAACATCTAAGTCAACTAATATAAATATCTGAGAAAAAAATGTGCGAAATTTGTACAACAAACTCATTTTGTTTGAACAACAAAGAACATCTAGATACAAGCTGTTTTATTTTTTAAACAATTTTAATCCCCTCAGTCCCCGTTCTATATCGGCGGTATCTATATTTTATTTCAAAGAAATGTTATGCAGCGCATACCAAAGTATAAACGAAGTAGCCTATGCAGCCCCCCCGTAGTGGTGCTGGCTGGCGGGGAATGGGGATTCCCTGCCGGCACTAAGGGTAGGGCCATGTGGTTCGGTCCCCCCCTCCTTGGCGCGGAGGCCCCGGTAGTCGAAGCCGGGGCCAGCTTGCGGATGTCGCGGTGAAACACGCAAGTGCGCCCGCGGCATCCACAGAGAGCACAGAGAACCACCGACAGGGTTTTTAGTGGGTATGCCTCTCCCCTAGGAGAGGAGAGTCCCACATAACCACTCGCACCGTCCCCATCGGTGCGGGGGTATGCGTAACGCATTTTACCTGTCGTTAATAAAAAAAAAAGTAGCCTATGCACAAATGTCAAATGCCTTCGAGACATCAACGGAGACAATTATTGCCTCCTCATTTTTCTTTTCAGCCTCGCCAAACAAATGGGTAACGTAATTTACTGGTTGCTGAAACGATAATCTTGATGCACATCGCCAGTAGATTTTAAGTCACCTGACAGATTAACTACTGTAGCTGCTCAAGCATGGTACCACTACACCATACTACCAATACAAAGCGAAAAGAAGAAAATGAATAGGAAGCAAAAAGGATCATAATTGATTACATTTTAAGTAAAATTTACATTGATTTCTACGGTTTGAAAAACACAACAGAACCAGTAATGCACATTGTATTCACATTCACACAGTCAACCACTAGACCTAAGTTTTACCCGCTACTTGTTTAAAAAAAGAAAGTACCAGCATCTCTTGCATGAGTGGACTAGCTTAAATGCAAAAGCACTACAGCCAAGGTGAAAGGTAACCTTTCTGTTCCTTTGGGGTTCAATGAATAGTAAGAGGCATGCGGCCTGCAGTACCTATAAGATGAAAAACAACAGTATAATTACTCTACATCATCTCATCTCATCCAAATCACAATGTGAGGTTGTGAATGTTTCCTAGTATAATAAAAAAACAAAGATTTTTCATAAGTGAAATTATACTTTAATTATAAATAAACATATAAATTGAGATATGAAAATTGACATTCTTAGATCTATTTATAGTTACCATATTTACAAAAAATATGTTTAAAGTCTTAAACACATAAACAGACTCCTATAACTTTGTATGTTTAAAAAAGTCACTGAAAAATGATGAGGTAACAAATGAATAAGCACTTTAAATGCATAAATATCTATCTTCTCTGAATAAAGTTGATTTATATATGTTGTAACAACATGTATTGCGCCTAACTTGTACTCATCAAACTCTTTCCTCTAGAAATTTGAAAAAACACTGAAAATGCCTTTCTATGTATTTCTTGTTACAGAACAATGAATTTTTTTGTGCAAAAATTGTGATATAACTTATTACAAGTAAATAAAATATTAAACAAGAAATGTTATTATTATTAAGAATTGTTAGCATACATGGATCTCGCCAAATGGAAATCCATGATCTTCTGCCTACCCCTCTGGGTTACGGGCGCATTATATTTATTTTTGTTATTATAATTATCAATGTTACATGGATTTACCTCTGGTAAATGTCAAATTGTTAATAGATAGAACAATAAAATGGTTAAAAAAATGCTATGGATTTCCAGTTTTCCAGTTTGCAGTTAAACAACTTTGCATAAATTTGTTCAACTTTTGCTTATAAACCCTAAAACCTTATCTCATAACATACAATTTATTTTTGGAAGCCTGTCTCTGTTTTTAATCTGTGTATGTTAATGTAACTTTTAATTTTAAAAAAAGTCAAGAATTTACAAAAATTCATCACACCAATCTTTTAAACACTCATAACAATCAGAGGACTGTTTGGAGTTGGCACTACAAGTTTCTTTCATCCACTCTTGAAATAATTCCTTGTCTTTCTTTAGTACTAAAAACTGACCCAGCACAACATAAGCCTGAAACAACCATTAATTAATTTAGTTCAGTACATGTCAATATGTCAAGGTGTAAAACAGGGCTGTGTAGCATCCCTGTGGCTGTTCAATCTTTTTATGGATGATTGTTTGAAAGCTTTGAAAGACGAAGAGTGTGGATTAAGATTGGGTGAGCTAGTTGTAAAATGTCTCTTATACGCCGATGACCAGATCGTGTTTGCGTCATTGGCGGAGGACTTACAACTTATGCTGAATGTAGTGAATGATTCATTAGAAGGTAAAGTTATAAAGATGAATGTAGATAAGACGAAAGTAATGGTGTTTGAAAGGGAACCGAGTAAGACAGTGATTGACATAAATGTTAACGGTAAACAAGTGGAACAGGTGGATGAGTTTGTGTATTTGGGGTGTCTGTTTAGTAGAGATGGTAAGCATGTTAAAGATTTTGAACGACGAGTGAATGCAGGAAATAAAATGAATGGGGCTATAGTAACATTTGTAAGGAGTCAGAATGTGTCTATGAAGGCTCGTCTGGCAAAACACAATGCTGTTCTAGTCCCCACTTTAATGTATGGTAGCGAGTGCTGGGTTTGGCAGGAAAAGCATGCTAGTAGAGTTAACACCATTGAGATGCGATCCTTAAGAAGTATTTAGTCGTGAAATTGAATGATAGGATTAAAAAACTATTATAAGGGAAAGTGTGGCTTAAAAGTGGTTGTTGTAACTAGAATTGAGAAAGGTATGCTTCAGTGGTTCGGGCATGTTGAAAGGATGAATGAAGAAAGAATAACAAAAAAATTTATGTAGCAAAAGTGAGTGGCAGTGTTGGTAGGGGACGCCCTAGGAGAACTTATATTGATCAGATTAGTGGCTTACTAAAAAAGGCCGATATAAAGAGCACCCATAACTGACGAGCATGTATGCATATGAATGTAGAAGAAGCAAGAGAGGTGTGCCAGGATCGCGCCAAATGGAAATCCATGATCTCTGCCTACCCCTCTGGGTTACGAGTGTGAGCGCATATTTATTTATTTATTTATTCTATGTCAAATGAGTAGAAAATTATAAATTAGTAATACATAATTATATTTGCAAATTTTTCAGTTAAATACTACATTTAAAATAAATTTAATTCAAAATATTACTCATTAGATTAGTTAGTAGATTTTAATTTTGGGCTATTTTTGTACCTATCGTGGACATGTCATTTTTTATATAAAGTTTATTTATATATATTTTTCTATTCATTTCATACCTTAAGCCAAAATTATTTGTCGACCTGTTCAATCTAACTTATCAAGTCATTAAAGCTGTAACCTATAAAGGCGCTTCTATTCTATGCTTCGTTAGTTAGATTCTAATTGTGTTTATCGTAAAAATGCAATATTTGATTTGCTTAATGATGATGCATGGTATACTAACCTTATCAAATCCAGCGGTTTCAAGCCTCTTTCCTAATACTTCTCCAACACCGGCTAAGTCTGTTACAAGCTTTTCTCCCATGGGCTCAGCTACAAAGTTCCTGTGCTTTTGCGATGTACTCGACATTTTGTATTAGATTATTTGAATGAAAACAAAACAAATTTTATTTTAACCGACCGTTACCGGCAATATAGAATCGAGAAACGACGATGTAATAATAAAATTATCAAAGAGAAGAGATTGTAATAACTATGTTACTTCAACTTCAACTTTTGTTTATGGCAACCGAGTCACTTTTAACTAACTACGTTAAAAAATATATAAATACAGTAGAGTACAGAGCTCGTGATTTTCATTTCTATGACAGACAACAGCAATACACCAAACCAAAGAATATGTAATATCTTGGAGTATTATCTGGATTTGCCATGCAAATGACCTCACGCGAATGAACGAGATCGCAATATACAAACTACAAACACAACTAGGAATGTAAAAACGTCGAATACATTTTTTCCCTTGCAGAGTTTCACTTTGTAGCCAAGATTGTTGTTAGATTACAAACTTTGTAATTATTTGTGAAATTAATATATATATTTTACTACTGTAATTAATAATAACCCTGATTTCTGTGCTCGTAATAAGTATCACAAATATTATAAATGCGAAAGTTTGGATGCATGGATGGATGGATGTTTGTTACACTTTCACGCCGAGATGGCTGAACGGATCTGGATGAAATTTGGCATAGGGATAGATTATAGTCTGGAATAGCACATAGGCTACTTTCTACCCCGAAAAAATGTACGGTTGCCGTGGGATTTGTTTGTTTTTCAGAGATTGTAGCGTGAGATGGAGGGTTCAGACCCTAAGGTCTACGGTCCGTTAAAATCTTGCTTACAAGAAATAAGGAGGGTATAACAGGCCTGATCTAGGACTGCGACCAGGATCAGCTAGGTGCTTGCCATGGCTGGCTGGCTTCCGATGGCAGCGCTGCTCGTAGCCGGTAGTAGTGGATAGAAGCTCGAAGATTGTAGGTGTGGCGGTGACATTTTGCACCACCACTGCGCTTGACGAATATCATAGACTTGGGATAATGACAGAAGGTGACTTACAATACACAATATACAATATTAACTGCATACTGGTTGGAAGTCGCCGCAACCATAACAGCCGGATTATATGTTCGTTTTTTAAGGAAATACCAGCCAAGCTGCGTTAGTGACGAAGAAACTGGCATGGTTTTCTATCCCCGATGTCCTCGTCGCACAATAGCCTGCGTAGTCTTTCCGCCATGGATACTGAGAGACGTTTGATAAGTTCCGTTTTTAAGTGCTGGTAACATTCCTCTCTTGGTGGATTCTCAATTATATCTGCTATTTCGCTCGCCACTTTACTATCTAACATGGCCACTATATGGTTGTACTTCGTTCGTTCTCGTGTTATTCCAGAAATCACGAATTGTGCATCAACCTGCTCAAACCAAACGGAAGGCCTATCGGTCCAAAATGGTGGCAATTTGACCTCCACATTCATAACTTGTCTTCCATTCTCATGTAATAGTTTCAATTGATCTTGTAGGTCAATTTGTTCCTTTGGCGTTGCCATTGTATTACGATTCTCTATCAGCCAGCCACGTTGAACTTCGGTTGGTCACCACTAAAGAAACTCCTCGCATATTTACATTTATTAAATTATACATATTATATATATGCATTTATACATGCATATGGATAAAAATAAATTGCTAATCGTTAGTCATGCTCATTCTCAAAAACGGTTGAACCGATTTGGATAATTCTTTTTTGTATTAATGCCCTCAGTCCAGGGAAGGTTATAAAGTACAGAAAATGGGAAATCCACAAGAAAAAAGATCAAAATCGGTAATTTTATGTGTTATTATAGGATTATGAAACTCTTAAATTTTCACCTCAGGTGGCGTGGTAGCTTATTTTTGAGGAACAAAATTATAAAATTCATTTAAATCATTTTGTTCACAAACTTTAAGACGGACACGATGACGCCAATATTATAGATCTTAATGAATAGTAGTTTTAAGGTTGAATAGGATTGATAATCGCTATGGAAAAGTTATAGTTGTCAACGACCGATTTACAGAGCAAACACTTTTCTCATATTCACAATATGTCTACAAAAGAGCAAATAAAATATGATGCCTACTGTAATTCGCGCAATTAGAAAGTGACTGGAAATGAAACACCATATTGTCAATGATTCGTTCAACTGAGAATGTGCTGACCGTTAAAAATTTGTCTAGCCCGATTATAATGTTCCTACCCTTACAATTGGTTGGTGACATAGTCAAATCAATCCCCAGCGGGATCTCAGCAATTAAGTTATTTTAAGTTTAGGCCAGCAAATAGATCTCTCCGACCTCTCGCCCGGCGGTCGGACACCCCCCCACTAAATTATTCAATATGTGTAATTTTCAATTTTGTATGTGCGATCTTTAGATTAAGTCTTATTTTTTAATTTATTTATCATTTAACATATAGGATACAATTAGACAGGTAACGTAGCATTTATAAACCTAGAGGTTTGTTCTTAATGCTAACAAATTACACCGATACGTCGCACCTAGTTATCCAGTTCCTACACAGACCAACCCACTAACCCCGATGTCAACAATTACTTAGGTAATAATGCTACAGCCTCTGAGCAATGTTTTTTGGCTTGATGTCCCCACACAGATCTGAGGGTAGTTCGTTTATCAGTCTAGGAACTAGATAACTAGCCGTGCGCTCGCCGTATACATTTTTTGCACTTATTGTACTAAACCGGTTTTGAACAACTGCCCGTGTGTACACAGGGCAGTGTTCTACTTTAGTTGCAATTTTTTCATTGAAAAAATATTTTTTTACTATCATATATTTAAATTGTGTATAAATTGGCAAAGTTTTACAATGTTTAAAAAGTTTTTTTTTAATCATTATTAAATTGTTCTTTAACATTTGGTGATATAATTTTTTTAAGTATTTTAACTTGTAGCCTGTATATTTGATCAACAACAAAAAAACACATATTACAACGTTACGTTACAGTACCCCGCTTCAAATATGTTTCTCGAAATCCATCTATGCAGCAATATAGCTCAGAAAAATGCTGCAATCCTTATTTTATGTACTTATATCGATTAGATATTAGAGTTAGTGGTAGAGTCCGCAGCAACAACATCTGTTGCACGAATGGGCCGGCTCGATCGGTGAAATACAAAGACCTCACAGGAAACAGGTGTGAAGTAGAAGTATTCTGCGTTTCGTCTGATGAGTGAGGTGCCGGAAGCCTAATTTTAGTCCTCTTCCCCTTCCCACCCTTTCCTCATAAGGATAGGGTGGGAACGGGAAGAGGATTGGGCGGGGAGGGGTATTTTCTTTTCCTCGTCAACATGAGGAAAAGGGAATATCCTTATTCCTGTCTATGCCCTTCTCTGTCCATTAAAGGTTGGCAACGCATCTGCACACATTTTAAAAATAAAAATAATAAAAATTCTCTAAATTATATTTTTATAACTTCTTGAGCTACTAGGAACAACTAGATGGTGGTGTATTAAAAATTATTAAATTAATAATTACATAAATTATATTACTATTATCTTCAATTAATTATTTTTATTTTATTTTTTAAATTTTTTCTTTTTTTTCGTATTCCTTTCAACTGGTATGGCGTTAATAGGAGAGGATTTCATAGCCCGGTTATCAGCCACTTCATTTAGCCTGGATTTTTTCTAGCGAACGAAGAGGTAATTTATTACATGGTTCTAGAATAAAAATGCCATAGTCATGATGACTTCTAACTATGGCATTATACAAGATCTTTTGTGAAAATGGGTGAGAACCTCACCAAACACCTGAAAGGGTATTCGTTCCCTTGTTAATATTTTTTCGCATTTTGCAATGACATAAGTTGTATGGTGAGTTGATGTCAATTTGAATCCAGGATAAGACCTAAAAATTTTACTTTATTTTTAACAGGGATGATATTGCCATTACAAGAAATAGAGATATAGGATTCATTTCTGAGCCTCGAGAATACCACAACTGTACTTTTGGGTATTGAAAGAGAAAGACCGTAATTTTTGAGCCTTTTAGTGTTAAGTCTAGAAGGTTGCCTTATTAAAGTTGTCCGTCGATACATATTGTTAAGTCATCAGCGTATTGTAGAACATCACAAAATGAATTGACAGAAAGCTCTAAATCATGGGTCTAAATACTGTACAGCAGGGGACTTAGGACAGACCTCTGAAGCGGGTCCTTCCAAACAAGTCTAGACGGGAGAAGAAAATTTTTACTAGAGATGTGGATAGATAGAGATATGTAGTTTAATATCCTCACAGGGATTTTCAGATGTGGCATTTGCTTCTGAGCACCGGAAGTAGTACTAATTTATTACTTCCGGTGTTCAGTAGCAAAATGCCACATCTGAAAATCCCTAATAATTATTAAATCATATGCTGATGAGATGTCCAGAAGTACGCCAATTTCCGATTTATATTCGAAGGGGCTATCAATATTTTATTCTACGCTGATCTTCAACTGACACTTGACAACCAAGCAAACCGGATGTATGGAAGTCCCGAATCTAATTTTATGTGCCCCTAGGGTCCGTTTCTCGTTTTATATGCTCTTTGATGGATGCTCTTTGGTTTCGGCTTTTGATTGCATTGCACTGTTTTGTTTTTTTTTAGTATTAAACGATTTAAACTTTTGGTGAACAGGACTAATATAGTTATATGCATATATTATTCGACCAGCAGCGTTTATTAATTCAAATCTGCTTTTACGTGCTTTAATTAAATTTCATAAAATAATATGGTCTTCTAAAATAGCGATAAGTCCGGCACCTCGTTTCCATATTCTCACAAGTAAGCGGCGAATGTCAAAATGGTATGTGTATTAAATTATTAACAAAGTATTTAAATAATTTTATAAATGAAGAATTAAGCTTTTATGTGATAAAGTAGTTTTTCACAAATTTGCTTAAAACTGTATACTGTTGGTGTTTAGTTTAATCGTGGGTTTTACTGGGCTAAACATTCACATGAAACATGTCATCCCAGTTTTTAGACAGAAAGAAAAGAATAACAACATGTTTCATGTGAATGTTTCGGCAGTGCAAAGCCACTGTAAGTGTTATATTCTGGTGTATTTTTTTATTACAGGAGCCGTCTACTACATTTTTAACGTTTCAGGAGCCGCCTTCTGCAGGTACCAGTTCTCCTGGGCTTATAACTTCTGCACCTTTATTGCCACCTCCTATGTTGAGTGGTATACCGCCACCCATGCCTCCAGCAGTAGCAATGCCTCCAGTTCCTGGTATGCCTACTAACATGCCAGGCCTTCAACCACCAATGGGGTTTCCGCCAATTATACCACCATTTTCTATGCCTCCTCCAGGATTTCCACCATTTAAAACAGTAAGTAAATAGTATAGTTTCACAGATAAGGGTTTTCACAGCCTTAGTCTCTTAAGGAAAAATAAGCTAATTGGAAAAATGTTAAAAAACACATTACAATTTTATTCAAACTAGGCATATAAATATAATATAAACTGTCGTTAAATTGTGAACTTGATAAATCATTTACATTTTGATGTGTCATTTCTCAACTTTTTATGAACTGTTGAAGTCAAATTGTGAACTGATATTTTGCTAGCAATATTTACATTACAGTTTAAGTTAGGATAGAAGATAATTATAGGTTAGGTTCATTATGTTGACATCATAAATTGGCTGGTAAAATACTGTTCATATTGAAGAACCCTCCTTTCAGTACTTGATTCTGATACGAAATATATAAAAAAATAGTTAAAATAATTTGTGCTAATAAAAATGTTTATGTAGGAACATCCACGCATTGATGTTAAAGTTCATTGACTTGAGACCTTAGCACCACACTGGCGCACCCCACACGCTGTCCAATCGGTTGGTCAGGACAAGTCCTGTGCCATGCCATGGCATGTGTTAGTTAAACTATGCGCACCATCGCGATAGTTTGCGTCTTTCGCAAATGACAGTGTACAATGAGATGCGATTAATTTGTATATAAAGATGTTTCCGAACCACCAAGTACTTACCTATTATGTCATGCTGACCGTAAACCAACATTTACTTGAGTATAATTGCTATAAGCAAACAATAAGCAAACTTCCAGCCTATGGCATATGTCTTCATCTGCTCCGATGACGACCAATGCTGGTGTTCCTCAGGGTTCCGTTCTCTCTGCCACTCTCTTCTTGCTGCACATTAATGACCTGCTCATTCCTGGTATCTATGGGTATGCAGACGACAGCACAGTTGTAGAGAGATATCTACCGAATGGTCGGACCAGTAGTAATCATGTGTCTTAATCACACACTCCAGGCAGTCTCCTGTTGGGGCAATGCCAATCTTGTGAGATTCAACGCCATTAAAACGC